>UELV01000932.1:0-21510 GCA_900490015.1 Megastigmus stigmatizans
TGGTTGCTACCGGCAATTATCATGTCCTATTCTAGCTCTTTTATAATCCCAGTACAGGATTATTAGTATTGTGGCACCTTATAAATGCTAAATGGGCAACGTTTTACGACGTTTAATATTTTGGGTTATTGGGAGATTTATTATTGCTGCCTAATTGGTATCCTTGGGTAGTGGATAATTATAGCTAACTACCAATGTATTATGGGTTTAATTAGTACATTAATTACAGCGCATTCCTTCATTAGGCTAATTGCGTCGTAGGATTATTAGTAGTACGCGTTTGGGCGAAACGCAGACTTGACATTAATGTAGAAACCCCTTAAGAAGAGTTTCCATGCATTGGGTTTTCGTCTGTTCATCAGTCGCTATGTTCAGGGCGGTGCGAGGCCCTAACAATGTCATTTATGTCATCGGCGATCTCCCTATTTATCTCTGGTTACGGTCAGCGATGCCACAAGTGGCACCGCCAGAGAGGGAAATTTAAAGTAAGTAAAAAACACGAAAAAAAGTAGTGAGAAAATTTTTTTTTTATGCATTGATAATTTCAAATAAATTAAAAGAAATAAAGTTACTATGCCAGAATTAATTATTTGTAATGATTTATTGGTTTATCTGAATTTCAGTAATCGAGCAGTGCCCGTTGCCACGTTAAATTTGGACTTATTTTCACTTAAATATCGTAAAATAGCGTTCAGTAAAATTATAAAATAATTAAACTTTAATTTCAAAGTGAAATTAGTAATGATTATCGTTAAAAAAGTAATGGTCACTGACAGTAGACTGTATAGAGTGCTCATCACAGGGTAGACATATATATGTATACATTGTACAAAATCAATTTCTGTTCAGTTTAGGTTAGCTTTGGCGGTTCTGTATGTGTATCCGATGATGGCAAATAGAAATTATCATTCTCATATCATGTCAGCTGTTGTGTCAAAGATTTTTTTATAAACTTCTCAATTCGTCAAGATCGAGAGAATTCTCTTACTCAAAATGTTATAAGTAGTTTATTGAAGTTACAAAAATGTACATTTTAGTGTGAACAAATATATATTTTTGTAAGTGTTTATTCTAAATGTAAGTAAAATTCAGTGCCATAAATATTTTAGCTTTTAAAAAATGATCTGAACCTTTTATTGGAAACAATGATACTAACTTTTAATTCGTTTCTAATATCTTGATCGCACTAGTACTTAAATTTCAACACGTAGAAAACAAAAATTTGTCAATAGTTGCAAAATTTTATGCTTTACAGATAAAATGAGTCAAAGACCAGCTCAAGCAGAAGAAGCTGAGAATGCTACTGCTTCAACGAATCTCGGTAGCTACTTCGATAATAGTACTCCTACCATTTTTGATGAAATAGTTTCCTCAAACAAACCAGATATTTTTTCATCAAGCGCTAATTCTAAATTTAATATGCCTCCTGGAACGCCTTCTGGTAATATTTTTGAAAGCGATTTTTCATTTGATGACCAGACTAGTGAACAGATAACTGTCAATGATTTTCATCGAGATGCATGGATTCCTTCAGAAAATACTCGAAGAACTCTTCGTGCAATTGCTACCTCAGCGCATGGCGGTAGTCATTTAGATAGAGAAAACTTAACAATGCCAGGACTTGCCCTAGCTGAGGAAATGTCGGATCCCATAAAAGAAGCAGTAACATATTTTTTAGGTGAAGAAGAAACTATAAATAGGAATGTTTCAACGTTATCAGATGTTACTCAGGTAGAATTAATTTAAAAATATTTGTTTAGAAATTAATATTTTAATTTTGATAAAATTTGAATTTGTTTTAGGATGAAAGAGGATTACGGAGTTTAATTAAAGAAGGATGTTATCGTGCTGCAGTTAATTTGTCAGGTCGACTTCTTGCTGTCTATGGTCAAGGTTACGGAAAGATAAATCATCCAAGCAAACATACACCACATTCTTTACAATTGTGGTTTACAAGACTATCTTTATTAACAAAATTGAAACAAACAGACATCTTGGAGACTGAATCCACTCCTTTTCATAATCTTGACAAACCAGATATGTATTTTATATTTTATCCAGAACTATATGGAACGAGACCTGGTTCGATGGCATCCTTTGCATTTAGACTATTACTTGCTGAAATCCCAATGTATTATGGTAAAGGAAAGCGTGCCGTAGACAATTTGTTTGCTTTACTTGCTACAATAAAAAAAATTATCAAGAATTTAGAAAATGGTCTCTCAGAAGAAGGGGGAGCAGCAAAATTTAACGCAGAAGAGAAGGATGACTCCATTCAACTCTGGAAAGCAAGAAAATCAAGAACATTGGTGTCCATAGTCAATTGCGCACTTGTTACAAAAAATTACGTTCTTGCTACAGAAGTACTTGAACAATTATTCAGTTCAAATGAATGGAAAAAGGGACAAGCTGAAATTCTCAATTCCGCCATTGGCAGAATATATTTATCTGTGGGTGATGTTCCTGCAGCTGAAAAAAAATTTACTATTGTGCAGACAGAGAATCCAAAAGTTGAACATGTAAAAGAACTTGTAGACAGAGGTCTTATGGTAGTAGCTCAAAATGCTTTCCAAGAAGCATTGAACTGTTTTAAAGCAGCATCAGAATTGGATCGTTCCAATATTATGTTATTAAATAATATTGCTGTGTGTTTACTTTACACAGGCCAACTTAAAGCTGCAGTAGAGTTGATGGAAAATATGGTAACTGTACAGAATCCTATTAAAAGCTTGCAAGAAGCAGTACTTTTAAATATGTGTACATTATATGAACTGCATACTACTCACAGCAAGCAATCAAAGCTTCATTTACTTAGACAATTGAATAGGTACAATGGTGATGCGACTAATACTCAGTGTTTGAAGCTCAATATGTAAAAAATAGTTGTAAGCGATAAATAGAGTATTAATAAATTTTTTATTAAGTTAAAGATTACAAAAGTGTTTCTTGAAATCTCATAGAAAACAAAAAATAAGGCAACAGATAAAACAAATTTTTAAGTGTACATTTTTTATTCTTTTCTTTTCCATTGTGAATTTATGTTCCACAGAATTGATTTCTGATACCTAATTCGGAATAATTTATTCAGGCCCTCACAAAGCGACATTCATTATTTTATTACGTAAATCAAACGTGATTATTAAACATTGGAATAAATATAAAACCAAGGCTTCCTATAAAAAAATCTTGATTATACATTTGAATTTCGCCGACAAAGTTGTTTGTACCTGAAGTATGTTTTTAATGATAGAATCTACCTAACATTAGACACATAGTATTACAACACAATATTGTTACAGAAGAACATCTGATTTTTCTTCGACCTTTTATCTAGCGTAAATATAGTATTATTATGCTTTCGCATCTAAATTTGCACTAGACGCGTACGAAGAACTTGCATAGTCAAAAGTTGTTATAAATGTCAATAAAAAAAAATATGAGCGTCATTGAGAATTAACATTATAATCAACTATGAAGCTACCTTTGGCGAAAAATAGCTCGAATTCTTATACATAAGAATGTTCGAAATTTGTTTACTATCAGCCATTTTTCTAGGAATATAACTTTTAGACTGTAATTTATTATTTCGCATAGAAGATGACAGTGTCTTTGCAAGATATAATGCAATTGCTCAAAGTGTTACAGCTAAAAACTTGCATATACAGTCCCCTTTCCCCCTTTAGTTCCTAACTTGTAACTTTGAAAATTGAGATACTAGAAACCAATTCATGTTTACAGGATTAACTTCATTTCTAATGCAAATTGTTTTTAACCAGAGACCAAATTTACTTTCACGCATGTGAAAACTCTTTAGCATGAAAAAATATTCCAACGGGGTGATCCGACTTTTAAAACTCGTTTAAAAAATACAATCACTTGCGGTTTTCAGATTTGATCTTAAAAAATCGACGTTTAAAGAAACTTTGACTGGTGAAGATTAAAATAAATTAGTTCGTAACATCGTCGATATCAGCCAAAGCGCTCTTTTGTGGAGAATGAAAAACTCAAAGATGATTGGTACATGTATATATATGTGTGTATGTGTTTGCGTGTATACGAGATGAAAAAGGGCCGTTTGTTTCGATTGATACCCGAGTAGAAATTTCGATTTATTTACGAAAAGCTTTATAAAGCTCTTATGGGATATAAAATACTAAATAAAATTAATAGTAATATTTCCTTACTATAATCTTAATAATAGATAGTTAATAGATCCAAGCGCGATTAACCATATCGCAAACATTTTTTTTACTGTTACCGAACCTTTCTTTTTTTAAGGCGTATTATTTTTGTTCAGTAAAATCATTAAGCTTACTCAACTAGTTCGACTTATAATGGTTATCCAAATGATTTTAACCAGGCCCTAGTTTTATATACTCTCAGGTTTTTTTCATCAAAGCTAGAGTAAGGTAGGATCATTGATCAATCTGATTACAAGCATGAATATATCTGGGTCCTTTGCTTGAAATTACCGTCTTTACTCGAAAAATGATATAAAAAAGAAATTACATTTCTCATGATTAGTGATGTACAATGTAGGTAGCAGCGATAATTGCATTTATTGCATACAACAAATTTTTACAGATTTTTTTTTCACGAAGTATAACATCATGGTTTGATCCTTCTAAAAAAAAAAAAAAAACGCTTGACCACAAACATTGAGGATAGCCAACTTATAAATAACATAACGGAATGAAAGGAGTGTATCACTGAAAAACCTCTAGCTGAAAACTACATACCATTGTCAAACGGAAATTTGAAACGATCGATTAATCAGACAACAAAAAGGTAATTTCGAACATCGGAACCCCGAACTTAAAATCCCGATAAGTACCCTATACAGTAGCTATGAAATTTCTACTCGGGCTCTAAACAGCTCGAATAATCCTGTCATTATCATTGTCGGCGGTACCACCATCATAATTCTTATACAGCGCGAGTGTGTCGAGCAGTGTTGGAGGGGTGGAAGAGATGAGGTTATGTCCGCCTTGTTAATTCGTGGCGCACTGTACGCGTGAAGGGCCGCTCTCGTCTTCCTCGTAAGCCTCGCGTGTCGTCCTCCGCCTATTCTCTTCTTCCGGGTCGAGCTCAACGAGATTGCATTCCTCCGCGCCGTCCGGCACTATGACTTCCTCCCGCGGTGGCAGACACTGCTCAAGCGTGGGAATGATGGCGGGGTCGATGGTTTTGGGGAAGTTCACGAGGAATTGAATGATGAGGCGACCCTTGGTGAAGGGATCTTTGTAAACAGGCATGCCCTCACCGGGGATGCATTTGAGTTCGCCGCTCTTGACAACTACGCCAGGAAGGGATGTGATAACGAGGTCACGTTGGTCTAATGTTTGGATGACCTTCTGGAAGCCGCATAAAGCCTCAACGAGTTCCAGGTTCATGCGCATTATGAGATCGTTACCCGTTCGTCTGTAAAAAGAACAAGAGCATAGGGATCGCTTAGTTAAGGTAACAAAATATTGTTCATACACTAAGAAATATACTTCAATAGTAATACTCGAAATCAACAGTTTTGATGTTCTAACTTCATGTGCTTTCTATACCACAGTATTAGAATTAAGAAACTTCTTTGGTAGATATGAAGTAAATTTATTAGTTTGAAAAATTTATAATTTTTGTAAAGAATCAGAACAAGCACTGTAGATAGCAATACATTTTATATCATTTATAAAATGAAAAATTAAAAAAGCTTCACTTTTTTTTAAATTGTATGTTACTTGTATAAAAGTAGTACATGATACAGAATCACTTACTTATATAAATAAATTTAAAAACGTTTAATTTTTTTTCACTTCAGAATAAAAGGTAGTAAAAGAAATTTTTATTATATAGTAATTGTTCAAAATTTACTATCATAATTTTCATAAAATATTCGTTACATTATAAATGTTTTGAAATATTAACTCTCCTGTGCACCATATCTCGTCCAAATACACAGTAATATAATAAATATAATATACTATATATAGCTTATGCTCAAGAGGGTAAAAAAACTTAGTGTCATACTGTGTCAAATCTACTTATTAAAATAGTAAATAAGAATATATTAATGACTTACTTGAAAACTTCATGTTCCTTTTCATCCAACAAAATAATAATGTCACCAGGTTCCCTATCAGGCTCTTGGTCACCTTCATCAGTAAATACTATTTTCTGTCCATCTAGCATACCTTTATCAACATACACTTCTAGTATCTTTCTGTCTCTGATGGTTTTTTTGCCATTGCATTGCTTGCATCGGTCTTTAGACTTGATACATTCACCTTGACCATTGCATTCATTACACAGAGAACGAAGTTGCTGAAGCATACCAGGGGCCAACTGTTGAATCTGGACTTGGCAGCCTGCACCGTGACAAGCAGCGCAGTGCTCTACTGAATCCTTTTTTCCACCGATACCCTCGCATTTATCACAGATGACATTCTTTTGCAGTGCTAGTTTGCGCACAGTACCCTTATACAATTCTTCCAGAGAAACTGAGAGTTGATGAATGACATCTTGACCCTTTCTTTTTCTGCGTCCATCTCCTCGCATTCCTCCACCAGCTCCAAAGAACATTTGGAAGATGTCCAAGGGTGATGAGAAACCACCACTGCTCATACCACCTTCTTTGAGAGCCTGCTCACCTCCTTTGTCATAGATTCTCTTTTTCTCTGGATTTGAAAGAACTTCGTATGCTTGTGAAATTTGTTTAAACTGTAAAATTATACACCAAATACTTACTTACAGTTGAAATCATCATTTATTAAAAATTACAATACTTCTATATAAATGAAAGAAATGAAATGTGAAATATTTTAAATGTTAAACAAAATCCAAGGAATCATATTTTTTGTTTAATATTTGTTTAAAATTTGGCACAATAAAAGTCAAGTTCTACAAAAAATTTCTTTTACTTCATAAGTATAAAAATTTTTAATATCATAAAATAAAAATTATAAATAGTTATAATTTAAATATCCTTCTATTGATCGTGTTAATTTCTTTAATTAAATTAGGAACCATTTAAATTATTCTTGATTGATAAGAATCACTGTCCTCAATAAAAGTGCTGAGTAATTATCACTGTTATATATACTCTCTTAAAAAATAAAATTTCATACTAACCCTTTCTCCTTCATTGGGATTTTTATCAGGATGATACTTTAGAGCAAGTTTCCTATAAGCTTTCTTTAAATCTTCTTGTGAACATCCAGGCTTAACGCCTAGGACATCGTAGAAAGTTGTCTCTTTGACCATGTTTTCTGAGTTATCCACTCTTGTAACGTTTTAAAGCAGCAAAAATATATATTTTCAGCCAGATGGCAAATGTCAAACAAGTGCCCTGAAATACCAAAAAAAAATTTTTTGATTGTATAATACTATGCTTAAAGTTATTGTTTTTCATATTTGAAATAATATTGTTTTAGCAATTTAGTTCTATTTATGCAAAAAGTTAAATAAACTACAATTTTGTAAATTAAAAAAAAAATTAATGTCTATTATCTATAGAAAATCTATTATTAATAAATATGTTAAAAAAATACAATATCAAGTCCTAGAGAATATTCTATTTATTAAGTTTTATCACAAGATCTTGTGGTCATAGATATCTTAACGTAAAGGGAATGAACATTAACAGGAATTTCGATTATACAATGTCACTTTGAATAGTTAGAACTAATATATTGGTAATACGCTATAGGTAAAGAGTTCTCAATTTAATATTCTTACATTTACAAATATACATTATTACTCTGTGATATTAAAGAAGTTATGAGTACCTATGCATAAAACAAATATTTATGAAAGCAAAAGCAATTAACTTGCCAGTATTTCATAACATCACATACACATAACTTAATGATATATTTCATAAATACAAGACTTTGACTATACACGCGAAACACATGATATACTTTTAGAAAATGTAATGGCAACCATAGTAAAAAATTAAAAAAACAATTTAAGTATGATTCAGAATTACAATGAAAATTCAGAATAACGAAGACAAAGAAATCGATCATACGTTCCATGATAAAAAAAATTTCCATAAAATTTAAGTCTACAAAACGAGACGATTGATTGTAAATCGCCAAGCCTATGGTTACGCGTTTATTAGAATATATACACGTCATCGGTGTGTCCGTCGCATTCGTTCGTATAGTAATCCTATGTAGCCGCGTGTGCGAGGCCAAAAGCCAATTCAGAAAAAATATAATCAGTCTAGTGCTAAAGTACGTGTGCATTTAATGCGTACCTAGGTACACGCTTAGACAGCGTAAAAACGTCAAAGGCGGAAGCGAAAATCTCGCGTTGGCGTACAAGCGAGCCAAAATATATGCACCAGGATGTATCACGATTTCGCACGAACCTTCGAGACACACAAGACTAGGCAGATCGTAACAGTGCGAAGAGACGTTCTCAAGCCTCTTTTGTGCCTTTTACCGTACGATCCCGTGTGCGCGCGGCAGTACATTTATGTATATAGCGTATTACCTATCTCTTTCTCTCTCTTGTCAGTATCTCGCTCGTCCTCAAGAGGTAAAGCCAACTTAGCCTATTCTAGATTGTTCTCCAAATTTTTTCGCCCGAATCGTCGGAGCACACACGCGGTTATATAGCGCACGACACACAACCAGGGAAAATCTACAGGAGAGACAAAATGACGAAGTATGCTTAGTGTAATGGCAAAGTCGCCTCGGTTCTTACGTCCCTCAAAACGCCTCCATTGCTATATACGCGAAATCCGAACTAGATTGGCGAGTCGACAAGGCAAGCTGAGACACTTTGTTCCTAGAAAATTTCGCTGACGATGCTTCATTTCGACGTCGAGCAGCAAGGGAGACATTACGGGGAAAGGATGAAAAATCATTTTTCTCGAGTAATGCTGTCTCGGTATCTCTTTCTCATTGTCCGTCTCTCTCGCGCTCGTCCAATCGATCGACCGACTCTACAGTCTCAGCGAATATATCCCGTTTCTTTATAGAATGATTTTCACGATTTTTTTGGCGAAAAAGAAATTTCAACTTCTAATATTGAGCCATAATTACCTGCTTTATGGAGACTAAGGCGTGTAGGCGCGTACGAAATAGTTCGATCCTCTCAGAGAGTCCCACAAGGAGACAGAGAACACGTTCCGTAGAAGTTTCACCTGCAACTGCTGTTCGCGTGGTCGATGAAAAGTCGAAAACTCGCACACAGTGCGCTGCTGATGGTCCGTGGAAGATTGCTCGTGCGGTATTGCAGTTCGATTTTGTTCGAGAAACTTCCGTCGGCTGACTCACATACGTTCGTGCTCATATAAATGTCGACCAATCAGTTGTTCAACATTCCGTTGGAATAGAGAATTTTTTAATCCCATTAGCCCAGCTTGAGAGGGGACGAGCGAATACCGTTGGCTTGGGAACAACCAATCGGATTTCACCGTCTTTTCATCCTTGTCCATTTTTAGATTTCACTTTTTTAAATTATATCAAGAACAGCAGGATGGATTATCAGGAATATAAGTACCTACATATCTTCTATCTTTATTTAATGACAAATTATGCAATTCAACCGAAAAATATGAGCTAAGTTTAAATTATATTTTTTCTGCAATGAATCATTGATTAAAACATTTATAAAATAAATTTCACCTGTATACCTGTATAAACAACCATTTAATGAAGTAGGTATAGTAAGAAATAAAAGTGGCGTTAGTTCTTATATAAAATAGCCATTTCAAATCAGGAATGTATTGTATATAACATTCTTAATCTATTACAATAAATTTAGTGAAAATTACAAAGGATTAAAAAAATAAGATTGTAGCATTTCTTGTATATTGATTTATTTTTAAATAGTATAAAAAATAGTTTTTATGTGTAATATAGGTAGTTTACGTATTTATAATTAAATATTAATGTTATACACAACATTTTATGGACTACATGAATGCACATGGTTTGTTCTTGTATAACTTCTATTTTTTCGTTTTTTTTTTTAAGTTAGTTATTTCTGATGAAGACATGGACAGATCATTAATATAGTACTCCAATGGACTTAATTGCTCATGGTCATAATTCTTTGTGACTTAATTTTTGTTGCTTTTTCAACTGATTTTTTTGCACATGCTTCTTTAACCTAGTCTTCTTTGCCATTATTTCTTTTGATGTTGTGCGATTTGGAATAGTACCTTTCTAAAATTAAAAATTAATTGAGTCAACAAACATTAATTATTTTCAGACAGTTATACATGATAAATGCTCACCCGAAGTCGTTTTAATTTCCTTAAAATTGGCTGAGGTAAATCATAAGATTCAAGACACGTCAAAATGCTTGTTCGAAAATAGACTCGGATTGATTCTGGGGATCTATGCGTTAAAAACTGGAATTTAAGTACTTAATGTAATTAATTATAAATTTCATCAATTACAATATAAATGAAGATATATCAGCTACTTACACCTTCAGAAACCATCTGTTTATATAAACTAGGACTTTTAGCCCAAGCGAACATTCTATTACAAATAATATAGTCTAAAATAAGACGACACTCCCAGGGCTCCCAACAATTACTGTAAAAAATTTATATCAGATTAATAATAATTACATAATACACCAAGAAAGGTAGGAATCGTGGTTCAAAACTTACTTTTTTTTTGGATGTCTTGGATGTGGATCAGAACTAACCAAGCTAAACCATTAATGCAAAAATAAATATAGGAATATAATTTTTTTTTATAATTACATTCTAATATTGAAAAGTCTAATTAAAAACTTACCAATTATCAATAATGCACATATCTTGCTGCTTAACTTTTCTAGTTGTTACAACATTTTTAACTTCAAGTGGCTTAACTTTTTTAGTTGTTTCAATATTTTTAACTTTAGGTTTAACTTTTTTAGTTGCTTCAATAGTTTTAATTTCAAGCGTCCTTTAATAATATTGAAAGTAAATATTAGTTCTTTCAATGTTTATTAAATAAGAAAATATCCAAAAGATTTGATTTAATCAAAAATTATAAACCAAAAAATATGACTATTATATGCTATATATTAGTCAATTTTTAAGTTTAAAAGTTTTTGGAGCAGAGGTTTAATCTTTGTGGTATGAAGACTTATACTCTGGTTGAAATAATTAAAACACTTAAATTGAAAAATTAAAAACTATGCAAAACAATAGGCAGTATGGCCTAGTTTAATCTGCTTAAGTAGCATTGAACTTTATATATGAATAAATTAACTTCATAATAACTTACTCATCAGATTTTGGCTTTACTTTTCGCTTTTGTTTCACAAGAACATCTCTTTTTAATGTTGGATCGCATATCAAGCATGCTTCTTCACCATTATGAAAACTAATTTTATTTTTATTATTTTACAATTTATGCTTAATAATTTTAGTTTATACAATTTAGATTAAATAATACTAACTTGGCACAACATGGATCAAAATCACGAAATTCCTTTTTCTCTGCTAATTTGGAATCAAACCTAGAAAAGATATTATTAGAGTAATAGATAATAATTTATCAATTTAAGCAATAAATTAATTTACCTGTATTGTTCAATGTTTAAACACCTATTAGCATCAACACAGTCCCGAATAAATGTTACATTGTACAAAGTGCCACTGTTCTCCATTAGTGAATTAAAATGTTCAATAGTACTAAATCTATATTTCGGAAGATTATCACAGGTTGCTCCTAATTGCTAAAAGCACCAAAAACAAAAACAGCAATATAAATAAATTTTAAATCGTTATTTTAAAGATTAATATCTTCCAAATAATTAATTTAAAAACTTTTAAATAAGAGAAATGTCCCAAAATACAAAAAATAACATTTCATTATACTCGCGATTGAGGTTAGAATGTCAATTTTTATTTTTATTTAATTATTGCGATACCTTAAAGAACTAAAATGTTTATAACCTTTATTTATCGTAAATGCAATGTTAAAATTTATTATTTTAATCTCCCTTATATCTGACAAATTTTTAATGCACAAGTAGTAAAGTCTGGATTCTCTATAAAACTCAAGAGTTCAATATTTTGCAAAGTATCAAATCTCTTGATTAATCATAAGACCTTAATGTTTTAAGCTTTATAACTTCGTTGATATTAAAGATTTATAACTCAGTGTGTAAACAAACTGTCAAGAATGCAGAGTGTTGTAATCAATTTTAAGCTTGGAAAATAACAGAACATGATAAAAAATATACCTTAACTATCTTTTTCAGTGTATTTTCTTTCTCTTCCGGGATCCCTTGGAATCCAAATGACTTTCGAACAAACAAATTGAGATTAAGGGGTTCATCTTCGCTTTCCGAGTCAGAACACCAACCCGCCATTTTTCCAAATGCCGCTCTCGCGGCTTTATAATATGTACTTAGTTACTTACTACTACTAACTATATTTAGGTCTACATTTGTTGCTATCAGTTATATATCTATTGCCCTGCACATGGGTGACTTATAACGGTTGTAACGAAATATCATTCTTACGGAATTGTTTTACCGCCTACTGCATGTAGCTGCCCTCTATAATGGTAGAATTTCTGGCCTAAGTATACTTTTGCGATGACCTGAAGCAGAACACTGCGAAGCCGAAGTGTGATCAGCCAACAACGGCAAGAAATAAGCCAGTAACATTCTATAAATCACGATCTGCGCCGTCGATATTACAGTTTCCTGAAATTCGCCGAAAAAGTGAAATATTGTAAAAATTATAAAGAAAAATTAATAATGAAATTATTTTATTAATAAAATTGAAAAAGAATGCTTACAAAAAATAGATATGTAATGATAATAAAATGTAATTTATTTATTTCGCAATTAAAAAGAAAATCTTTGCAGCGTAAGCATACTTAACAGAAATAAATTATTATTTATTCGTTAATTAAAAAATAATATTTGTTAATTGCGAATGTCTATTACGTCCTAAGTTCATCAGGTTGTTAATGTCTGTTGACGGCAATTGTCGCGTATCATGGAGTGACGGATTTCGCGCGCGCGCATTTATGCAGGAATCAACGCAACGAGAGTGACAAGGATAACTTTACCCTCCCTCCAAGTAACCGATTATTTCTCCACCGCTGTCTTTATATACAGTGTTCGATATATAGGTACACATTCACAAAATCACAAGCATTACTGCAAACTGCGAAGTGCAAAACTCTTATGACGTAAATTGACCGTCATTTACGTTCCAGACCCATTTGAAAATCCCTTTAATTAAAGACACCAAGGTCTATATAATAAATTTAATAAATAAATTTTCATTGTCACGGGAAAGTTGAGTTACATAAGAATAAATGGAACTTACATTTGAACTACTGCATTAAAAAACGAAATGTGGTTGTCAAACAATCAGTTTATTAAACGTTGTAATGTAATCAATTATTATTAGATACTTACGTAAAATTTAATTATATGTACTACAATTGTTTTTATTTAATGAGTTCAATCAGCTAAAAACTCAAAAGTGCAAAAATTATAATCTTTTTTTTCTGAACTCAATATTCAATAATAAATTATACAATTTTTTTAAATATTTAATTGATAATTTTCCTATATGCTTTCCAAAAATAGTATGATATATCGATAGTTTTAAATATATAATCTTCTGCAATGTGATGAATAGAGGTAAATCTCGCCAGAGACCCCGATAAATTCCTAAAATTCTTCGGTCACAGCAAGCACGTGTGATATTTCAAAAACATCTCGCAGATCTCACACAACAGTTACTGTATCTATAGGTATTAGGCTATATCCCTGAGTATCCCTCTCCGTCTCATTACGTGTCACACAACCCGTACGCGTTAGACCAGCAACTGTAAAGCCGTATTCTTAATAGCCTTGCCCTTGTATTAATACAAAGTTTTTTAACTGATTTCAATTCAAGCAAAGATAAGACAAACGTGCTTCATATTCGCAAAAATGTTGATTTACGCAAATAATTGTTAAAATCATTAATTGTAAGTATACAATCACGAGTAACTAAAATTCTGTTATGAACGTAGCCTAAAAAGTCAGAGGAGTGAGAGAGAGAGAACAGCAAGCAGGCAGCGCGTGTATTCCCCCTTTCGCCCTTCTTTGTTGCTCACCAGAGAGAGAGAGCGAGAGAGAGAGGGAGAGAGAGAGAGAGTGAGCGCGAGAGACAAGCCGAATAAAGGTGAAATCCGGCAAAAGCGAGCAGTGACCAGCGAGCCCCACAGTATCGTCTCGAGACGCGGGAGAGCGGAGGAACTGCGAGCGCGCGAGGGAAAGAGACGATCGCCGTGGTGCTTTCTGGGAATACAGAGGGAGCCATATTTTTCCGATACATATATCCATCGCGCTGGCTGCCGTGAACTCAGCCACCACCACCGCCGCTAAAAACTGTGCGACGGAGACAGAGCCAGCGAACTCACGCGCGCGCATTGCAACATCGACACTCACACAGAGCCGAGCACACGTATTCTCTCCCTCTCCTCGGTCGTCCGTGTGATTCTCGAAGCCGAAAAGAGTATGCGCGAGCGTGAGTGAGATAGAGAGAGAGAGAGAGAGTGAGGTAGTGGAGGAGGAGGAGAAGAGTGAGAGGAGAGGGAGGTTAGCGCGGCGGCGAGGAGATTCTCGGCGAGACGAGACGGCGCAGTTTTGAAGAAAACGAGCCGAGGATCGAGAGCCGCCGTTTCTCGTTACATTACAAAACGTACCTACATAATAAAGTGGCCGCCTCGCGCGTTTGTACGTTCGTTCTCGCCGCTATACCTATATAGATGTATATATAGTCAGTGTGTCCGTGTCCGTATACATATAGGTTACACGCATGCATACGTGTATAACATACGTACGTTGCGGATGTATTCCTTCCTGCAGTGGTGAGAGGAAAGGAGAGGAGAGAAGAGAGAGAGCAGCAGCAGTGAGAGTTTTTAACTTCGGCCGGCAGTCGACGGAGCAGCGCCGCCTGAGTACATACACATACGAAGCGCGCGCGCGTGCGTGTATGTGTGATAAATAAACGACGGACGTTTGTTGTTGTTGTGTGTCTTCATTTTCTTCATCCGCGGACCACGCGAATCCTGTCATTTGGATTCTTTGACACTATTCGGAGCAGCATTTGCTCCAAAATTAGAGAGCATGCAACTGTAATTCGCACGATACTCTTCATATGGAATAACACGCAGTTTGTATATACATATATATCGTATGTATATTTATACATAGATTTACTAGTGTCTTTTTTACGTGGTGAGATAGAATTTCTGGATATGCGAAAAAAGAGCGGGGCGAAAAGGAGAATTGGGAGAGAAGGATAGAGGGGATGGCATGGAAAAATAAATAAAAAATTGAGAAAGGAGAACGAAGAAGGAGCAGAAGAGGAACGTTATAACAAAGTGGAGTGGTGGTAATAGTGCGCGCGCCAGGTGTGTTTCCTCTCGGCACTTTTTTGCTGCTTGTGTGTCTCTTGGCCTCTCATCTCTTGTCTCTTTCTCACTCTTCATCGGCATAACCTCGACTCGCCCTAAAAAAGCTAGGCTGAGAGGCGTTTGTCGCCGCCGTCGTCGTCTTCACCAATTTTTTTGTTTGTCGTCTCGCGCTCCATTCCTCGGCACCGAGCGCGCGAGTGCTGTGTGTTTTATAACCTATACGTGCAGCAGCAGAGTAGCATATATTATATATATACGTATGCATACAGTATATGTTATATATATGTGCGTGCCAGAGTTGATTATGCATACGTCTTGCACTCGCGAATGATACTTAATTGCGAGGAGAGCAAGAGAGAGAGAGAGAGCCACTGCTTGGCTTTTATTATTCTTAACCTAAAAATAAAATCAAGAGAGAAGGGTAGAAATAAGGAGAACGGGATTTTCCTAACATCTTCTCTCGCTATGCGCGTGTGCTCATTGGTGTTTATGTGTGTATAAATAATGTTCAGTTGGTTTTTGGTTATTTAATAAGCAAAAAAGTCTGACCATTTTGTCGTGCGTAACCTCATAATACTCGACAAAGGAATAAGATGAGAGATAAAATAAGGAGCCCCGAAGAAGTGTTTTAGAAAGTGTGTGTCGTTTTTTGTTTGGTTCTTTAAATGCATTCGGATAGTAAATAAAGGAAGAAGAGAAATAGGAGAGAAGTGGAAGTGCGCGTTTATATTCGTCGTCAACGTACGGTGGTGTTTCTAATTTATTTCGTTGTTATTTTCCGTTCGGTTATCACATCTCATCGTCGTCGTAGTCGCGCGGTGCGGTGCGGTGCGCGCTTTTGAACGTCAATGGGATTCGCGACCCGCGGCAGATCCTGCACTTATGCATCCGAAGAGCGATCGAGGCCGCTACGTATCAGGTGAGCTATTGTTTTGCGGTTTCTACTACTTGTGTGCTATTCTCGTAGCTGGATATTTAACAAATTTTTTACGAATGCATATACGAAACATCATTTTATTAGCGTCACGAGGTTACTTGGTTTTCTATACGAAAGCGAGAGATGGCATTTTGAGAGTTTAAAAGATGGTCTGCTCAAGCAAATGTTTGTTTTAACGGAAACACCTGTTTTATGTGCAACAGTTTTGGCGTTCTGTGCATTTGTTTACCAAGGCCCACGGATTCAGATATCATTTAAAATAGGTTTTGTAAACATAAGAAACTTTGCAATCGAAATAGCATATAGGTTAGGATTTGTATTTCCCGAACGTTTCTATACTTGAAAATAATCGTTTCTTACGTCGCTGCAATTGAATGCGGTAGTTAAGCTTCAGCACTTTAATTACCTACATCGTTAAGATAAAATAAGTAACATTGACGCAATGAATATCAATAAAATGGGCATAACAAATTTATTTATCAGTGTAAATGTTTTTAAAAATTGTTTAAATTATTAAGTGCAATTAACAAAATTCAACAAAAACACACTTGTTATAATTAATTTATGTAATTTTACAATTTAATGCTTTAGATGAAAGACTTTCACTTAACTTTAATCTCTTATATAATCTTATTATATTTAGTACTATCTTTGTATTTCTTATCATGGACATTTTTATAGTTATGATAACAAGTATGAATAGCTGTTTCTAAGACTTCAACAGAGTTTATTGACCTTTCGATTCTATTGTAAAGTAAACAAATCAGATGCGACATAATTTGATGATGTAGATAACATTTGTGACTTATCAAAGAATCTCTGATTTCAAACATTGTATGTAAAATTAAAATGGAAGATTCTACAAATTGCTGAATATTTTAACAAAATATTTAACTTTTGCGCAAAATATTCAATTACTTCCCACTAAATTAAGAAAAAAAGAACTTCGTAACTTAACATAAGTATTTCATTCGCATTTTTATTTTCAATTTTGTGTGTTTCAAAGAAATAAAAATCTTTGTCCTAATACATAAATGTTAAATCGCACATTGTTCTCAAGAACAATCGCGCTTAATTTTCTTAACGAAGATCGTTAAAATTTATATTGTCGCATTTTTATACGCGCTCCTTCCTGATTTCTTTTTTCGTGCTTCTCTTTTTTTAATTTAAAGCTGCGAGGCCGCGCCAGTTTCAATCGACATTTCGAGTTATAAAAAGCCGACAAGAGTGAGCGTATAAGCCGCGGCGAGCGAAAAAGAGGGAAACAGAATAGTCAGGATGTTATTGCGCGTTAATAACGATAATAATTCCACGCTGATTGGAGGACAATCGTACTGCTGATTAAATTCTAGGATAATAGTATTGCGCAAGGATTGAGGGCTCGTGTCAGTGGACAGACGGCATCATTGTCATTATAGCATCATAATTGCCAACTTTTCTCATTATTATTATTATTCTTGTTGCTGTTATCATAATTATCACTATTATTATCGCCACTACTCGCTTTATATTTGCATTATGATTGTTATTCTCATGGCCGTTATGCACTAAATTTTCCATTGCCTTTTGCAATTAATTAATCCTTTTGACTGAATGCAGACCATCATTTTCAATATCCTTTGTGCTCTCTCTGAAATTAATAATTTAGTATTGAATACTCTTCATCGCGAATTATACAATCTCATTATTGTTTTGTATCAGTATCTATATTTTCATACATTCATTGTCTTTCGTTTATTAATGATAATTTGAGTTTAATAAATTAATTTCTATAAAATATGTAATAACATTTTTATGGTGTTAAAATATAGGACAGGTTTTGCATCAGTTTAAGTGCTCAACCGTAAATTAAATCCCCTTAAATTAAAGGTTAATTTTATCACGTCACACACTTTATGCATAACAAAATATAATGTGTTTGCTGCTCTCTGTATTAAAACAAGTTTTGTTGACTTGGTAAACAATAACTAAATGTAAACAAATATTTTTCTGAATACTATCTTTTGATATGAAAATTGAAGAAAAAATATACTGTGCCATGAAATCAGTATGACGCGTAAACCCAAGAGAAGATTAAAGAGACTTTTTATGAATAATTGCTGTAAGACAAATTTAAAAACATGTTTTAAAACATTTTATATTCTATTCTTCTTTTACTAAATCAAAGATCAGATTAACAACCCGGCTTTTCTTTAAATAGATTTTTTATTGCAAATAAGTGCTGACGATGTACCCAGATTATTTTTAATATGCACATTCCTTGTATAAGTTACTCTATAGCTTTGGAAGCTGTTTCCACTGCAAACTAAAAATAGACATTAGCTTTGACAAGAATGCAAAAAAGGTGTATAGTCAATACAAAAATGACGAGTTCTAATAGGCACACAACAACGTAAGAGTCATAAAATCTCTAAAATATTACAATATTTAAAAATTGAAATATTATAGCTTATTTTCGTACTTTCTAAATTTTTTGAAATATTTGCATTTTACACGTAACCGTTTGTGTCAATTATTATGGTTTTCAATTTTCCGATATTACATGTTGTTATAGATTATCACGTGTCACGCCACAAAATCCATCAGTTCTCGTAACAAAAGTCTCATTCCCTCCTCTCTACAAACCAAATATCTATCCACCAAATCAAAAAGTCTATCAACCAATGACGGTGAGCCTTTTTATTTTGCAGCAGAGGATGCCGCAGGTGCTGTTAGCCTACGAGCTCCAGAGGCGGCAGTGTGTGCCAGTGATGTCGGTGGCGAGGCAGCTTGCAGCCCTGCTGGACCTGGACCATGGCCGGCAAGCCTGAGCAGCCGGCCTCTCATTCAGGCCCCACGTTACAACAGCCCCAACAGTTGTCGTCCCTCCCAAGACAACAGCAGCAGCAACAGCAGCAGAATCTTCATGACCAACAGGCCCTGCAGAACAGCGTACTAGTCTACGTGTCAGGCGACAATTTGGCCTACGCCAGCGCCATTGATCAGCAAAATGCTCTTGCCAATTACCAGCAACAACAACAGCACAATCAGCAGCAGCAGAACCAGCAGAATCAACAGGACAACAGTTTTCTGCACCTGCCGCAGGTCTACAACGACAAGTCCCAGTCGAACTTCCTGCAGAAGGATCATACGGGTCACGAGTTCGCTCTGCCCGGCTCGGAGATAGACCACCAGGAGCCGTTGCGCACCTCGAGCCGCGGCAGCGACGAGGACTCCGGCCGTTCCCTTGGTCCCGACGACGACGACCTCGTAGACGATGGCAGCTTCGTCGTGTCGCAGCTGGAGGCCGCCGTTGACGGCGACATCATCTACCAGGATGAGGTCGACCAGGACAATGACCAGGAGAAGGAGGATCTCAAGTTCCTCAAGCTGTCCAAGGACATGCTCGACGGCTGCAACGGCGGCTACTCGGTTAACGGCATGTACGCGGCGTCCCTGGGCTTCCCCCTTGACGAGAAGAGCCTGGGGGCTTTCGCGGCCGCGGGCGCCGAGCTTGACGCCGCCTGCGACGCCAACGGCAACCACCAGGTCGCCTTCGTAAGGCAGAACGGCACTGGTCTGACTCTCTTCCAGAACATGTCGGACCACGACCAGCAGCAACAACAGCAGCAACAGCAACAGCAGCAGCAGCAACATCACCATTTGCATCAGGACGATCAGAGCCAGAATAATGGTGGGGTGTTAAGCGACAGCGCTGCCTCGATGGTCAGCGCTGGCCGGGTGATCAAGCTGTCGGAGACGGCGGCCTTCGCCAATTTGGGCAGCTGCGACTCTGTACGCTCGGACACGGCCGAGTCTACCTGCAGCAGCCTGAGCAGCCACGAGAGTCAGGAGGTTGCGCTGCAACAGGCCGCGAGCTTCATCGCGCAGCAGGCTGTGCGTGAGGCCAGTCAGCAGCAGCACCAGCAACAGCAGCAGCAGCAGCAGCAGCAGCAACAGCAACAACAACAACAACAACAACAACATCAACATCAACATCAACAGCAACAGCAACATCAGCAAGAGATGTTGGGTGTGCTCGATGATGCGATGAACAATACCGGTGCTTGTGGTGACGTGCAACAGCAGCAGCAGCAGCAGACGCAGCTCAGGCAGCAGCAGCAAGAATTGCAACAGCAGAACATTGCGGTGCCCCAGGGCTGGAAGAGGATCTGCACCAATGGCGTCATCATATATATCAGGTAAGCTCGATCGATTGGTCAATTGTTTTTGTTTGTGACAATACCTGATATTGAAGGATTATTATTAACAATGAAAAGTAATATATCTGATTTTGCATTGAATAATATACAAATTGCTTCATTACTCATCATCTATATGATATTTGAGTAATGATCGCTTTAGAGCCAAATTTTTGCATCTCTAAACTCTTAATTGAAAACTAAATTCATTCTCTTTTCGAGTCTCATCAAATTTGACAAATCAAATAAAAGATTAAGAAAACATTTTCTCAAATAAAGATTTAAAAATTGCAATCATGAATTCATATTTCTGACAAATACCGTATTAAGTACTTTAATAAATAAATGCCATGCTAAACGATGATCTAGATATTAAATTTTCATTTTTTATGAAATGTATTAAACATTATTTTATAAATTAAATAGATTAACTTTTCTACTGTAATATATTTGAGATGCCAATTTTCATTATTCTATCAATATATTGATCTTTCGAAAACGAAACGATGCACATAAAAAGTTTGTAAGCAAGCGATTATTGACCCGGGGTAAGTATATCGTTTACGAAATAAAGAATGGTACAATGTTTATTTGTTGAAACGTAACGTGACACAAGCCGAGGGGAATATTTACCAAAGCTACTTAATCGAAGTACAAACCGAGTCGGAGTTTTATTTTCAAGTATCGCGCCGCCGTCGTCGTTGTTTCACGTATCGGCGGCTTTCTCTCCCTTGCTCTCTCCCTTTGAGTCTCAAAATACATGTGTATACACTTCGCTCCATGCGAGAAACAAAAAAAGAAAAAAGACTCGCGGAGAACGCCATAAATTAGTTCAAAACCTTCCCGTACATCACATCAAATTCAAACTTCTTACATTCGAGATTGAAATATCACGTTCGCCGCAACTCGATTGCATCATAAAGATTGTCCCCTCTCTCTCTCTCTCTCTCTCTCTCTCTCTCTCTCTCTCTCTCTCTCTCTCTCTCTCTCTCTCTCTCTCTCTCTC
>UELV01000935.1:0-24999 GCA_900490015.1 Megastigmus stigmatizans
TCTACAAACAATATAGAAACTTTCTGCGTTAGCTGATTTTGGATCCATTTTCAGACCACTTTTGCATGCTTCAGGCACACCGTGTCCCATATCTTTATATATGAACCTTTCTTTTATCGGTGTGAGTATATTTAAGGGATGAGTGAGAGGAGTGAATGATACATTTGTAGTGTGAATGTGTAACGCTTGAGCAAGCATGCACTTAAGGTGGCGCTTGTGCAGCGTGCTCTACCGCGAGTCTCCACCCACATCGTAGAACACTCGGACTGCTGGTATAACGGCGTGTCTCTACCGCGAGTCTCTGTCCACAGCGTAGGGACACTCGGACTGCTTTACGTTTCCGCGGGATGATGTAGGTAAAAGAAAGGAGTGAGATAATCGATTGAATAATAATAAGAAATCTTTATTTAGCAGCTGTAGGTACAGTCGGTTCTGGATCGGCTCAGTCGGTAATGCTGTAATGAAAGCCTACTGTCAGTTGGCTGTTACTTACGACTATTGGACTTATCTAGGGTTAATAGTATAGAGAACAAAGGTTAAGTGTGTATCTAAACGTGTGTGTGTGTTTAAGGCTAATTAGACGAATAGTATGTGCAATGTCGGTCGGTAATCAGTCCTCCATTACGCTTAATCGAGGGCTGATCCCTTAACCCGCTCGGTACCACCTACCACAGGTGTGCCTTTAAGGCCGGGATTCGGAGCTCAGAGAGCTGTAATGATTCCGGTGTATAACGGTATGGTCGGTAGGTTAAAGTCCTGTAATGTCGGTAATAGGACGGTGGAGGCTCGGGTACGGAGGAGTAGTAGTATTGCTACTACTCCTATCGGGTGGGTGGTGGTTGGTGATAAGCGTTCACATTTAACGCTTTCTTATGCTTCTGTGTAAAGATAGAGGGGAACTATGCGCTCTCTATCTGTGTGTGGCGACTGGAGGTCTCGTCCTGCCAGAAGCACTATGGCGCACCGTCAAGTCCGGCTCAGTATATGGATCCCCTATATAACCGAAAGAACACTTTTCTTGGTGCGTGAGAGCGGTTTAACACGCGCTCGCGCTCGCGTAGCCGCCTAGCGGTCGCGCGGTGTGCCAGCGTTACAAATATGTTTAATCTTAGCTCCTTGACTGATAGATATTAAGAAACTTTTATATTTAAATTTATTTGCTTTGAACTAATTGTTTCATACAAACTGCACACTGTGATATTATTATAATTATAAGACTGACTTACTGTGATAATTCTCTAGTATTTAAGACTGTGTAATAGCGACTGTGATATCACCGACGAATAAGTGTGCAATATTTTACATTACTTTATTTTGTTTTATCTGATTTAAATTTGTATTATTACATTTTTATATAATTTTGTAAGAAACTTACAAATAAATTCATATCTATCTATCTTACTATCTCTCGTTCGTTCGCCCGCGCCGAGTAGTTGCAGCTGTGTATCTTATCCCTGGGGCACCGCGGCGGCTGGCGCCCTCCCTGACTGGAAGAATAGAGAGGATAGTGTGGGGCTTCGTGCCTCCACCACTGCAGCTCCACTCACAATATGATGCCGCTTCGCCTCGGCCTTCTTCTCCGTTCGCTTGGAGTTGCGCGAGCGCTCTTTTATTCGCGCGCGTAATTCAAACCGCGTTCGACGCCGTTACAATATAGAGTCATTATAGGAAACACAATTCTAGGTGAAAGGAGGCTGGAAGAAAATTTTCTGAGACAATAATGTAGCCGATACTGCATTTACAGGTTGAGAAGTTTACCTTTAGGCCTTTATTTCTTTATTTATTTATTCAAATATTTTATACCTTACAGTCACGGTATAAAATGTCAAACTATGATTAGAAAATCGATGTAACTGTATCGACTCGATTCACGCACGGGCCTCAATTATTTTGACGGTATATGATACGTATACTTATTCGCGTAACCAGCTTATTCAATTACCCTGCTTAATTTTCACGCGTTCCGTTCTCGCCACTGTTTAAAACGTGTTGAACGCGTTCGGGAGTATCGTCTCCTCGTGTAATGAGGAGAAACTACTTTCAACGTACGAATCACGTTAACTCGCATACCGCATAGATTGGGGTCCGTCCTCAAGTTATATGAATATATTCCAATTTATTTGAGGACTGGAAGCCTTTTTTTAATGAAGAATAATCCGCCCCTCAATGCGTAGCGCCATGATCGCACTCGCGATAACAGCACTTAAAAAAAGCATAGAAGAATGAAAAAACAAGAAACGCTAAACTACTGCACACAGCTTTCTTTATCGATATTCTACAGAATTTTAATATGTCGAACGACGGTAAATGAAAAGCGCCGTGAAATTGGTTTGAGACAAGTCTTTATGTGACTTCACGACTCGGGTCGTTTTTCCATAAGGAAAATGCGACCCTAGTTTCTTACTTGTAAATAAACGAGAAACTGTTCCTCAATGAAGGTCTATGTAGAAATGTGGTCGGACCTCAACAGCACGTGGCACCTGCTCTGCTGAATTTACCCTTTTCCGATTCCCTCCTCAATGCAGACTCTTCTCTTCAATGATGTCAGGTGGTGGGTGGCGAAGCAGTGCTCGAAAAGCCACTTTTCAGTTCTTTTATTACCCTAAATTGTGATCTTTTAACAGATAATATATTTGGGACTGCGAACCTGATCGTATATATATTATCAAAATTTCGCAATTAAGCCTTTATCGGTTCGCATATCTAGGCCATGCCCCAGTTATCTAAATTCGAGTGTCTTTAACGATCGAATATTGAATTATAAGTTGAATTTAATATGAATAAACTCGTGAATAAAGAAAAATGATCAGCTTTGAATTTTTAATCGTTGATAATAATTGATTGCTTATAAAAATAGTACCGTGGAGTGAATAATATGGGTATGAATAAATACTAGGTCAATTATTCTTGAATACTAGGAAATTTATTTGAAACATTTTGATAAATTAGATGTTAAAATTGTAAATAGTTAATGTTTCATGCTAATGTAGTTAATGAAAATATAATGAGATGCTATTTTTGCATGTAGTAATATCTTCCATTATTTATATTTGTCCTGATATTTGCATAATCTTCCGAGATTATTTCAAAATCTAAATTGCAAACACGTGCTCAGAAATTTTTGAGCTATTTATAGGTTGCCCTTTTATCCTCGAAAATTCTCACTTGTTTGCTTTTTTTGTTTTCGGATCTTTTCTTGAATGATGTTATAAGAAGGATTTCTAATGCATCTTAAATGTATTTCTCGAATTTTCCCGTCTCTATTTCAATTTACGGGCTTGAGATCCTATGCAGAACTTTTGCAAGGGTAAAACGGCCTTGCGCTTAACTTGCAATCTGCGAAATCCTGTGAAAACCTCTTAATTTTTGCAAAAATAAATATTAGATATTACAATATATTACAATTACAGTATAATTGATGTATTTATCCTATTTCATATTATAATCAAAATACACTCCTAAATATTTATAATTTTCTGTCATTTTTATTAAATGATTTCTTAAAGTAATATTTAGTGTATCAGGTACACTATAACTGTATATTCTAAAAATAATGTAAACATTTTTATCTGGGTTTAACGATAATTTGTTAAGAACAAGCCATACCTCCACTTTGGTTAGATAAATCTTCATTTTGTCTTCTGCCAAGAACCACGTGTCATCCCTCTTTATGTTGACAGTGTAGTCCGCGGAAGACTGATTGAATCATTATGCATATCTCTCAGTAGATCATTAACATACAGTATAAAAATAGTAGCCGAAGAATTGTACCGTGTGGTACACCTATACTAATGTTTTTGTATTCACATTTACAATTTTGAATTTTAACAATCTGTTGTCTACTTGAGAGATAGCTAGTCGTCCATTTTAATGCACTACCCCTTATGCCGTATTGTTTTAGTTTTTTTAAGAGAATTTTATGGTTCACAATATCGAAAGCTGTTGCTCGATCTAGGAAGATAGCGATTATAGGTTTACTCTTATCTAAATTCTTACATATAATATTTGAAATATAATTAAATGCATCAGTAGTACCTCTATATTTTATAAAACCAAATTACTTTTCTGACATTATATCATATTCTCTCAGAAAGAGGTAAAGTCTGTTGATTATTATTTTTTCTAAAATTTTGGCAATATTTGATATGAGCGAAAGTGGTCTATAATTAGAGATACAGGACTTATTACCTGCCTTTTGAATAAGAACGACTTCCGCATTTTTAAACGCATTAGGCCAAGTGCGAGCGACAATTCATAGATTGAAAATATGTTCCATCGGCAAAATTATATGTGCTGAGATAGCTATTAATGTTTTCATATTGATGTCATCGACACCTCCAAATTTATTTTTCATTGTATTATTGAATACTTGAAGGTAAAATTTGATTACTTAATTTTGTACCCACTTCGCAGGAGTACGTATTTTTTATTTTTTATTTTTTAGTTATCTTTACAAATATAATTTACTGTATTTTCCTGCACCTTGTTTTTACCTAATTTTGAGTTGATTACATTTCATGTATATCAAATATATGTTTTCAAATATATATTTCGTGTTTTTTATGACTTTATCTAATATCTTAGTACAATTTTTATATTCATTTTTTAGTAATTGACATGTGGGTTTTTCCATAAGTTGAACACCGTCTCTTTAATTTTGCTTGATACTAGTATTGAACTAGTACTCCATGTCTTTCTCGGTACTAAGTTTTTATTTGTACCTTTTAAGGGTTTGTTAAAAGAGGGTTTCTCAACACAGATATTTATCAAGTTGATTAATGTATTAACTGCCTAGTTCTGGTCCTGCATGAATAATATGTAGCGTCATTTTATAGTATTTGCTATATTTTTTAGTCTACTGTAATTCATTGTGTTAGTGATTCACTTATTCTTTTGTTTAATTTTAATATTGTCTTTATTTATAAATAGGGAATAATGGTCATTGAATAGGTTAGTTGTTTTGTATGCATTAATGTTTAAATTACTATTCTTGATAAACAAATTGTCAATGCAGGTACCTTGCTCACTTTGTAAAAAAAATCTCGTTCTATAGGTAGGGAAGTAGAGAATATACTTATATTAAAAAAAATTATTGATAAATTCTTGCCTCACAATATTTTCATCTATTTTGTTTGTCTTAGAATTTTCATACAATATATTAATCTTAAAATAACCTACTATTCAATGATTTATAGTGTTTAGCTGATCTCTTAAGAATTTTTTATACTATAAACAAATTCAGTTTTTGGCACATCATTAGATCTGTAGATCGCAGAGATTTTGAGATTCTTTGATTTCAATTAGTTTGATTTCAGAACTTACAATGCTCACTCTATCTACGACTACATTCTCAGTATTTTCATCTAATTCATATTTTATATACATTATTACTCCATCAGCTTTGTTAATATTACTCTCATTCTAGTAACTTTTGTAGCCTGGTAACCGATAGTATTGAAGTAGGTTCCAAGTTTCTGAACAAATTATAATATATGGATTACTCCCTAGGCCCTTAATATAGGTTCCTAGTTTGATAAAATTTGCATTAATGTCGTGTCCTGCACTACTAGCTATTAATAATTACACAGCCCCACTGTTTGAGCTACAAGTCTAAATGTGCTCTCACGTTTGAGAGCCCAAACGAGCGTGCGCGAAACGTATGCGTGATAGCCCGGACCTCGTGTTCGAAAGGGAAAGGGTGATGACTGAATGAAATGTTTTATAATTTGCATTAAACTCTTGTGATTTATTCACAGTTGTGTGTATACATGTGTGGTCGTGTTGCGGTTTTAATATAATTATTGAAAAACAAAAGAACGGGATAAGCAGAGCGTCTAATTATGTTGATTCGGTGTAGATGTGTGTGTGACTCACGTGTGTTTTGAGAGGCTCGTGCTCTCGCGAAGGTGCCACGCAGTATGCCGTCAGAAACGGAGTAGGCAGAGCGCGTGCAAGCGCGACAATTTATGTGCGCTGGCACCTTCGAGAGAGCTTGAGCGCGAGAGTGAAAGTGGGGATGGTGAGCGCGTCGACACGGATAAGCGTGCGATCTGCGCTATCCGCCCGAACATCCCGCCCGCCTTGTTGAAAGTGATCAACGATGATAGCTGAAAGAGAAAGACGTGTTAATTAGAATGAACGTTAGTGTAGAATTGACAAGAGCAGGGTTACCGTCCTTGACACAGAGCCACGGTTAGGATCTGCAGGGTGGAGATAGGCGAGAGAAGGTCGAGAGCTCTGAAACGAGACAAAGAAATAGTTTAGAACTGTTTGCATTTGTAAGGTGTAAGATGTAGAGTGTAGGTGTTGCTGTGTTTATTCTTGGATTCTTGAGCTCTTGGTGTCACGTTACCGCCCGCGATGCAAGGTCCCGTTATCGAGAGCTCCATGCGGTGAACTGGCTGGACGCGTCGTAGTTGATGATCAGTGGGATGAGTCGGACCAGTGGACGTTGCAGCGTGGTAGTGCTGGTACGTAGAGTAGCTACGCGATTGAGGACGTCGGGCCCGGCGTGCAATGCCTCGATTCGTGCGAACGGCCATTTCAAGGGCGGCTGTTGATCGTCCGTGAGGAGAACGAGGTCACCTGGCGATGGGTGGTATTTTGGCGTGATCCACTTTGACCGCTGCTGGAGATGATGGAGTACCTCTTTGTGCCACCGTCGCCATGGTTGGCTCCGGCGGTGCCGTGAGCGCCGTCCCCACCAAGAAATGCCCTGGAGTCAGCGCGGAGAGGTCCGTGAGATCGGAGCTCATTGGGCTGAGCGGTCTGGAGTTTAAACAGGCCTCTATACAGCTTGTCAACGTGATGAGCTCCTCGAAGGTCAGCTTGGAATCGCCAATGACTCGCTGGAGATGCTTCTTGAAAGACTTGACGGCGGCCTCCCATAGGCCACCGAAGTGAGAAGCTCGTGGTTGTATGAAGCTCCATCGCACACCTTCCGCCTGGATTGCAGCGACCATTTCTCCATTCGAAGCCGCTCGGTGATTACGGCGGATCTCGGAATCCGTCCCTTGGAATGTTGTGCCGTTGTCGCTAAAAACAACAGAACACAGACCGCGGCGAGCAACGAAGCGTTTGAAAGCTAGGATGAATGTTTGTGAAGTATAGTCAAATACAACCTCGATGTGCACTACTTTCGTGCTGAAGCAGGTGAAGACAGCGATGTACCCTTTGTAGGACCATTGTCCTCGACCCTTGGAAATGCGCAGCATGAAGAGTCCCGCGTAATCCACTCCGACTGTGTGGAAAGGCCTCGTGGGGGTGATGCGAACGCTGGGAAGAGGGGCCATCTGCTGCTGGTGTGGTCGGCCTTGGAAGCGGCGACATCTCACACAGAGGCGGCACCTCATGCGTATTGAATTGCGCACCGGCGGTATCCAGAACTGCCGTAGTAGGTGACTGTGCACAAGCTGTGGTTCGCCGTGCAGTGTGCGGAGGTGTGCGTCGTCAATCAGCAGCGTAATCAAATAGCTGGCTCGAGGCAGTATGGCTGGGTGCTTCTCGTTGAAAGGCAGGATGGAAAACTGTAGCCGTCCGCCGACTCGTAGTAGTCCGTCATCTCGGATGAATGGATTGAGGCGGAGCAGAGTGCTTGATGCGGCTAAAAGTCTGCCTGAGCGCAGAAGGGCAATCTCGGCGGCGTAATGTTCGGCTTGCACGGCGAGTATCAGCTTGAGCTTGGCGTGCTGTAGTTCCTCGGCGCTAAGCGTTGCAGTGGGTCGCTCGCTCCGCGACAGGTGGGTATTTGTTTGCCAGCGAAGAGTGAATGAGATCACCCTGATAATTCGGGAGAGCGACGAGAAATCGGGCATGAGCTCTTCCAGCGCGGATTCCTCGGTGGCAGTGTGAAAACCGGTGGTGATCGATGTCCGTCTCGTAGTCACTTGGTAATGGTGGCTGCTCAGAGCTGGTAAATAGATCTAGTGGGCCCTTCCACCACAGCTGATTCTGGATAAAGTCGTCGGGTGTAGAGCCGCGTGTGGCCAGATCAGCGGGGTTTAGCGCTGAGCGCACGTGAGTCCACTTCGCAGTCGGCAGTGAAGTCAGGATTTCGCTGACCCTGTTCCCCACAAAAATCTTCCATGTGTTCGGATGCCCTTGGAGCCATACGAGGACTACTTATGAGTCCGTCCAGCAATGGATTATAGCTGCCTCGGTCCTGAAGTCCTCTTGCAGCTTGCGTAGTAGCCGTGCGAGCAGTACCGCTCCGCAAAGCTCAAGACGCGGCAATGACACCGTCTTGATCGGCGCTACCTTGCTTTTCGCGGCAAGCAAGGTTGCCTGTATTTGCTGGGTACTGTCTTGGAGTACCAGACATACCGCAGCTGCGTAGGCCTTCTCCGATGCGTCGAAGAAGCCGTGAAGATGCCAACTGGAGTGGTTGTAGACTCCGCACCAGCGTGGAATGCGGAGCGCCTATAGAGCCGGGAGATGTCGTCTGAAGCTTTCCCAGTGATCTCGTGTCTCGGTGCTCACTGGTGAGTCCCAATCCGTGCCAGACAGCCAGAGTAGCTGCAACAGCACCTTGGCGCGAATGACGATCGGGGCGAGCCACCCGAGAGGGTCGTAGAGCCTGGCGACTTCGCTAAGGATGGAGCGCTGGGTGGTCACGGCAGAGAGACTACGCAGTTGCACCTTGTAGTGGAAAGCATCAGCACCTGGAGACCACTGGAGTCCTAATGTAGGGACAGCATCTTGCTGCTCGAAAGTGCGTACCGAGGCGTCTGGTATCTCCCTTTTGGTGAGGATGGCCGGGTAATTGGCCGACCATTTGCAGAGATCCATGCCTGCAGCCGCTACAGCCTCCTGAAGTTCGCGACGAGCCAGTCGCGCGTCATGTAGCGTGTCTGCACCGGCCAGGGCGCCATCTACGTAGATGTGATGGCGCAATATGCTGGCTGCAACAGGGTACTTATCACCTTCATCCTCCGCCAACTGCTGTAGTACTCGGATGGCGAGATGCGGGGCGCAAGCTATTCTATAGGTAACCGTTAGGAGCTGAAATTCCTGCGTCGGCATTTCGGGGATGGCCCTCCACAAAATGCGCTGCCAGCGTGCGTCGTCCGGATGGATCTTTATTTGGCGAAACATCTTGACGATGTCCGCCGTAAACATGTACCTGAAGAGACGCCAGCGAGTGAGTATTGTAAATATGTCCTGTTGCAGCTTGGGCCCCACGTGCAGGAAGTCATTGAGCGACTTTCCGTTTGCTGACGGTTGAGATGCGTCAAATACGACGCGAATCTTGCGGCTCTCGTCCTTTCTGACAACCGCGTGATGAGGCACGTAGTTGGTAGGAGAAGAGTCGGTGACGCCAGCTGCAGTCTCCATGTGACCGAGCTCATGGTACTCTTGTAGAAAAGCCACGTATTTTTGGGACAGCACTTCGTCCTTGGCTAGCTTCCTTTCCATGGATAGTAGGCGTCGTATGGCTGAAGAGCGGAACGCAGGGAGTTCTGGATTACGCAGAAAAAGCAGTCTGACCATGTAGCGGCCCTGTTGATCTCGTCGATGAGTGCGACGAAAGTGCTGCTCGCAATCTCTCTCTTCGTTGGTGAGAGGTAGTGCGGCCGGTACCTTCTCGATTTCCCAGAAACTGCGTAGCTGGGCGCCAAGCGTATCGCACGTAGATATCGCAAGGTGCGTGGTGATGTGTGCCTGCTCCGATTGAGCACTGGTCGGCCCGGGCGAGGATCTAGCCGAGTTTGGTCTCCTGGACGACTGGGGAACCCTGTGGGCCCAGCTGAACTCCTTCCAGTAGAATGGCTGGATACAGATCTGCGCCTAGGAGGCAATCCAAATATAGAGGCAGGTAGAATTCCGGGTCAGCCAGTGTGAATCCCTTTAAATGGTCCCAGTGGCGGCAAGGAAGGGCACGTGCAGGTAGTAGACTGGTGAGACGAGGTAGCACTGTAGCTGAAAAACTCCAAAATGAATCAGAAGGTATCCTTGATCGGAGAGTCAGAGTGACAGTGGCACTCGAACGTGCTGTCACTGACCCACCCAACTCAGATACGGTTACCTGATGTGGGGATTTGTGAAGAGAGAAGGCTTGGACCACCTACTCTGTCACGAATGAGCCCTCAGATGCTGGATCGATGAGGGCTCTGAATAGTAATTGTTCACCACTATGTGACTGTAATATTACCTGAGCTGTGCCTAGTAATGTAGTTTTACCTAAAGCGGCATTGTAGCCTTGGAGAGATGTGGTGCTCGGTGCTCCAGGTTGATTCAGCGTAGGCCGTTGTCCACCTGTTGTGGTAGTGTCTTGGTTAACCTTGGTCGGTATAGGCTCTCGATTAAAGAGTGAGTGAGTCTCCTTGTAGCAGTGCCTACACCTGTTCCTGGACGAGCAGCTGGAGGCAGAATGGTCTGGACGAAGGCAGTTGATATATAACCTCAAACTATCAATGAGGTTATATCTTCCTGAGGTTTTATTCTGGAGCATCGATGGGTAGCTACCAGCAAAATGGTCACCTTTATAAATCACACACACGGGCTTGATCCTTTTCTTCGATGAGGAGCTGCTTGAGGCGTATTCTGAGAATGAATTAGAATTTTTAACACATTGTTTGGGAACAGAGTGCCTCTTGGGGCGACTCTGGTACTGTTGATCGCTGCAATGAGCAGCATCTAGGGCCTAGGTCCGGTTCTCAAGGAAAAAATCGGTGAACGTGGGGAAGGTCTGAGTGCCTTTCAAAGACTTCTCCCAGTCTTCTCGAGTGCCAGTGTCCAGATTGACCACGATTACCTGCACGAACCAGTCGTCCCACTGATCCACTGGCCTGCCTAGACTGCGAAGGGCTCTCATGTTCTCATTTGTGTTGTCGAGAAGCCTGGTGATCTCGTTGACTGACCGTGACGAAGCTGGCTTCACGTTGAACAGCCTTTTCAGTTGGATGGACAGCCTTAGACGCTTGTTATCGTATCTTGTTTCCAATGCGTACCAAGCAACTTCAAAGTTGGCACCAGTCACCTGGAAATTGTTGACTCGCCTGGCTGCATCACCCTCTAGGCACGACACGAGGTGCTGGAGCCTGAGCACTGGGGTCAAGGAAGGGTCGTTCTTGACCATTGAACAAAATAACTCCTTGAAGGTGTTCCAGTCCTCTTCCTTGCCACCAAAACGAGGCAAATTGAGTTTAGGTAAAGAGCTGGAAGTTGTGGACATCCTTGTGGGGGGCTCGAAGTGGACCGTGGCGTTCAGGTTCGCTAAGGCTTACAGGTCCTCCATCTGAACTGAGATCCGTGAGACGACTTGGGTCCTTGCAGTGACGTAGTGGCTCTCGCCATCTGGAAAGAGATCCTATGCAAAGAATCGGTCTCCTTAAGTTCAGCCAAATGGGCGTAAAGGCGATGGTGTCGCTGGACGTAGGCCTCCCAATAGGTTTCCAGGAGCACAAGGCGATTCTTGAGAACATACAGGGTGAGAGCGTCTCTTCCCAGCTTCTCTGTGTTCGTCCAGAAGTTCTGGATTAACTGGCCTGCTGAGATCTGCTCGGTGAGCAAGTCGTTAGCCATGATAGCCGTGTAGAACCTGTGGATTTAAAGAAAAGAGCGAGCAAACTACGCAAGGTGAAACAAAGCTGTCGTGTGTGACGTTTACTTGGGCAAATGAAGCCAAGAAATGCTACCCTCTACGCACTCAAGCAGCAAAATACAAGGGTTGTACTGTACACACTATGTCAAACCACGACAAGGCAGATCAAAGTTCAAATTTTACAAATCCACAAGGCTAGTAGGAAGAGGCAAAGCAAGCAAACTTGAGTGTTTACTAGCGCAGCATACGTAATGTACACCAGTAATGCACAAGGGCGAGTGCGAATTCAGGAACACGTGTGTTTTTTCTAACCTGAAGCCTGGTGCAGTAACTGACACGAGGTGCGTGTAATGCAAAGGCAAAGCAGGCAAGCAAGCTAATTTCAAAGATACTTATGTCTCGTTCGCAGCTGTGATGTGCTTGTAGCGCGCCACTTCCGATGTGTGTTTGGATGTTATGCTGCCACGTGGTGATCGTTCACTGCGCTTGCAGATGTTGCGCCACTTGATTGAACGCGGATCGTTTTCTGCGTGTCTCGGAGGTGATGTCGTGATCCTTCTCGGCGTGTCAACATGTCTTGACGACGCCTCAGCACTTGAAATCAGCCAGGCTAGATGCACTTGATGCGTGCCGCGGCGAGAGAGCCGATCGCGCGCGGTGAAAAATGGCACCGAGCAGGTTGCTCGGTGTGAACGTCGGCGCGAGTCGCGATGAGAACGACTGCATGCGCCACGCTGCCAAATGGCGTGTGGGTCGGCAACAGCGCGCGACTTTCAAATTTCGAAGGTCGAATGCCTCGTGGGTGAGGAATTCGATCGCGATCTTCACGTGAGAGTGACGTCGTGAGTAACCTTGAATCTCAGCTAGTGCGCTGCGATTCACGATCAAATTTTGATTTCCAACGGCCGGCACTTAACACACAGACACACACTTTTTGCGAGCTCACACGTGGATGGGCACGTGTGAGACAAAATGAAGCGTAATAACAAATGCACCGATTTTAAACGCGCACTGCAAGTGTTTTAATCACTTCACCCGACCCGAACACGAGGGAATCCGGCTCGAAGGACTAAATGTTTGAGCTACGAGTCTAAATGTGCTCTGACATTTGAGAGCCCAGTCGAGCGTGCGCGAAACGTATGCGTGATAGCCCGGACCTCGTGTTCGAAAGGGAAAGGGTGATGACTGAATAAAATGTTTTATAATTTGCATTAAACACTTGTGATTTATTCACAGTTGTGTGTATACACGTGTGGTCGTGTCGCGGTTTTAATATAATTATTGAAAAACAAAAGAATGGGATAAGCAGAGCGTCTAAGTGCGTCGATTCGGTGTAGATGTATGTGTGCGACTCACGTGTGTTTTGAGAGGCTCGTGCTCTCGCGAAGGTGCCACCCAGTAGGCCGTCGGAAACGGAGTAGGCAGAGCGCGTGCAAGCGCGATAATTTTTGCGCGCTGGCAACTTCGAGAGAGCTTCAGCGCGAGAGTGAAAGTGGGGATGGTGAGCACGTCGGCACCGATAAGCGTGCGATCTGTGCTATCGGCCCGAACACCCACAAAAAAAATTCTGTGTACCAGACCAGACCATCATATATATATATATGTTTTTGGGATCGCTGAGTCCGAATCCGAGGTCCATTTTTCTCCATCAGGTCATTTTAAGGTCATTTCAAGGTCAAATAAAGATTATTCCACGAATGTGGGCCAAAATGCCGTTTCTGTATGTTTTGTGGGTCGTCGACCAGCAGTAGTCAGCCATCGTGTGCACATCCCATCGTCCTTGATATCTTTTCTCCACTTTCTCGATATCTTGGTGGAACCTCTCTCCCTGCTCCTCACTGAAATCCCCTAGATTCTGTGGAAAGTAATCTATATGTGAATGGAAATAGTGTAGTTTTAAATTCAACAAACATGCTAGTTCCCTATAGTTTTCTAGCATTTGATCTACAATTTTATTGCACTCTACTCTTTTATGATTACCAAGGAAATTTTATACAACTTCTTTAAAATTGACCCATGCTGTTCTTTCTTTGTCAGTCATTACGAGAATGAACTCATTATCTTTTAACAATTCATGTATTTGCGGTCCGTCAAAGATACCTTCATTAATTTTTGTATCACTGAGTGTAGGGAATTTTTTCTTCGGATATTTAAAGCAGTCTGAATGAATATTTGAAGCAATACCTAACTGCGATCAACCAGTGGTTCGCGTACAATATTAGCAGAACCTGCCTCGACAGAAGTTCTGTTTGGCCATGTCTTCGTTATATAGTGCTTCTTACGACCTCTACTGTCCGATAAACACAAAAAACAAGGATATTTCGTATTTTCAGATTGCTGTCTTAACAGTAAAGTTAAAATCTTAAAATCTCCACAAATAAGCCAGTTATGCTCAGAATATTTTATTATCTCTAATTTGAATTTCATCGTATTATATTCTTCTTTTAGTACGGTTGAATGAGCTATGGGAATTGAAGCAAAAACATTAGTGTTATGAAGTAATACTGCCTTCAGACTTGTATTGTAGGAGTCTATAAATAGTCTCCATTCATCGTTCTTATAGATTCCTATCTAGAACTGTTCAGTAACCCTTCCACATTATTGCAATACACTAATGAAGGTTCCTCTATCATTGAAAAATATTTTCTGAAGTTTTTCTCCCGCTTTCGGTAATATGATATTCTTGTATCTTTTAAGAGCTAGTTGTTGCCTTTCATGTATGAAGCTAGATATTCCGCTTTATCTTTAGGTAAATCCAGGTCCCTTACAAGATCATTCATTTCTTTTTGATCTATGATTTTGGGAGTTTTATCTTGAGCATTAGCAGCATAGTATTTACTACTTGCACTCATATTTCCATCATCTGAAGTATATTCATCTCCATCTTTATATTCACCTTCTTCATCGTCACTAATACTGTATTCATCATTGATTGACATACTTTCCATCGAATCTATAGAACTGGCAATTTCATCGTCAATATCAATATTTTTCTCTACTGGTCTGCAAAATGTGAACTCGTCGTCAGACACACTATGGCTTCATTCTCACACCCGCGCGCCCTCCTGCAAGACAGTGCGCCATATCTATACCGCTATCGGTTTTCCTTTTGTTCCGATCTTCTTCGTTGTAGTCCACCGGTGGGGGCAGGGTTATCGGTCTCATCTTTCTGCGAGTATTCGCTTTCTCGATCGGTGCTTCATGAACATTCAAAATTATTTTCTACACTTAATTATTAATTTATTATTTAGACTGCAATGCAGCAGGTGCATCGTTGCAAGCTGAATAGTAAATCACTGAATTAATTAAGGAGAATTCGTCAGAAAATATACTACAAGCAGAAAAAGAATATTTATTGCCATTTTCTGCATTGAAAAATATACCAACCGAAGTTTCTAACCGCTAAATCAATTTTAATAAAAATCGAATAATGGAAACATCTACAGAACAAGAAGTTTTATTCACTTTACCGCAGCGTACCAAAATTCCTCTACGAATTCCTGTCAAAGAGGAACAAAAAGGGGAGAAGGTTACTTAAAACGAATCAAAACAGCAACTGGAGTATTTTTGGGCGAGGCCACTATATATTTAGGACAGATTTCTATCAAGGCAAATAATTTTTGCTATATTTTGGCTATTAACACTCGCAAAACCTTTAACCCTTCTATTTAGGGGAATCAGTAAATTTTTTTGACACCGACGCGTAAGGTATGACTACCATTCGAGACTTGACTTAAGACAACTAACTGAGATTGTAAAATGACACCCATATTTATCCTATCTACAGGGCGATCCTGCCCCAAGGGCAACTTATATTAAGCATCGAATATCAACTACAGATAATATACATGTTTTTACCAAGTAATACAAATATCCCCTACACTGCACCAGTGCACCTCCGCTGCAAGAAGTACGCGAACAAGTGAATAAATTATTCAATGATAAGGTGGTTCAACTTTCCACTCGCCCTTACAACTCATCCCTTTGGATAGTTCCCAAGAAATGTGAATCCGATGGACGCCCTAAATACCGCATGGTAATATATTATCGTAAACTAAACTCGAAAACAATTTTAGACGTTTACCCCCTCCCTAACAGCACTGAAATTCTGGAACAGATAGGCGGATAGAGATATTTTTCTACCTTCGATTTGGTTAGCGGATTCCATCAAATTGAAGTAGAGCCGGAGGATATATGTAAAACCGCTTTCAGCACCCCATACGGCCACTATGAATAAGTATGTATGCCGTTTGGTTTATGTAACGCTCGTCCAACCTTCCAGCGTCTTATGGATCAAGTGACCCTCGGATAATAGGATACCAAGTTATTTGTCGTTTTAGATGCCATCATCATCTATGCAAAGACACTCGAAGAACATAGAAAAAAGGGTTTCACTCTACTCGATAGATTGACCGAAGTCGGACTGAAACTACAAGTCGACAAATGCGAAATCCTCACATCAGAGGTAACTTGTCTAGGACATGGAATCGACAGCTTCGAAGTAAAACCCGACCCTAAGAAAATAAAAGCTGTAAAGAATTGTCCCTTGCAGAAAAACATTACCAACATTCGCCAATTCCTTGGACTAGCGGGATACTACAGGTGGTTCATCAAAGAATTCTCCTTAAAAGCATAACCTATGAACGACCTACTCGGAACAGGCCGGAAATTCGACTGTGATCCGTGTGGATCTAACTAAATCCTTTATGCTCACCGTCGATGCCTCCGATACAGCCATTAGAGCAGTGCTGAGTCAAGGTGATTCAGGCGAAGAACAGTCTGTAGCTTATATGTCACGATCACTCAGCAAAAGCGAAAGAAATTACTCAACAACAGAAAAAGAATGCTTGGCAGTAATTTCTGCTGTAAATCACTTCAGACACTACTTATACGGAAGACACTTTACTATATATGGAGATCACGAACCTTTCACTTGGATCGATTCTATCAATGATTCCATGAGCCGACTAAATAGATGGAAAGCTCGTTTAAGAGGTTATAACTATACCTTTAAATACAAACCAGGACGCCTCAATGTGAATGCTGATGTATAATCATGAAATCCACCGGAACAACCTCACAAAAGCGCTGAAGAAAATCTGTTTCCGCCTCAATAACCTTACCTAAACCCATTAAGGCCTCATTGGATAGCCGATTCGCCACAAAAGCCAATCTAAGCAGTAACGTCAGTCATTCTAATGTCAATCAAAACAAAAACAAACCTAACAGAAAGAAAGGGTCCGAAAATACACCTATATTAAATTCTGAGGAGATAGAAAAAGGTCAAGCTAACTTGGATGTTAGTACTATAGCTGAACGCTTACGTCTTCGAAAAGGATAACCGCCATAAACTAACCAACAAACAAAAAATATCACCTCTAACTCAGAATTAGACCCCACTACCAATTTGTCCAAATCCGAGGTATTTAATTCCAAAGATTCAGAAATACCACCAATTCAAATCAGAAGTAGATCCCTCTTACCAAGTTTAGTTGGTCCAATACTCGACTAGCCATCCGATAAAAAAGATGATCAATTCGAAAACTCTACAGAAAACAAAATTACTATAGCTGCCGAACTTAATTCGGAAAATGACATTGCAGATCACGAGAAAAATAGTGATGCTGGAACACGAGTCACCTTTAAACCAAGAGATAGTACCATCATAGTCCTAAAAGATCACGCTGGAGACTCCTCATCTTCATCAGCCGAAGAAGAAATAATGCGTCCCAAATTCCAGTCGACCATGCGTAAGCCACTCGTCCTTGACACAGATAACGAAGAAATCAGAGAGAATAATACCTCCCAAATTACCCATACTAATAAATCAGCTGACAACAAAGCTTCTACTACACCTCCACGCAATCTAAAGGAAAAATTAACATGATTGGACTCTTACATGCTAAATGAATACCCTGAATTCAATATTGCCGATTCCGTAAGCTCACCATTAGACATACCCGACAGATTAGCAACATCCCTACAACTTATACCGGACCTTTATAAAGGCGAAATTTCCGACGAAACAATAAATAATTGGGTTATCGAACCATTACCCGTTGCAAGTATCGGCATCCCACGTATTATAAAGAAATCTCTAATTAAAGACCCAAATGCACGATCTACACTAACTAGCCGGCTACCATTACCTGCAGAATGAAGTAAATTAACCACTATTTATCAAGAGGATAGTGAAGAGGAAAACGATGATGCACCACACTCCAACTCTAATAACCAAGATATTAACAACATAACAACTTCACCATGAACCACGGAATGAACAAACTCAACTCCATTTTCCGATCCTGACGACTTCTGTACAACGATGTACATCTTTAGATAAATACCCGACTCAAAGACCACCAACCCTTAAATGAACTCCCCAATATAATTCAATAAAGATAATAATTAATCCAATCGATCTTAAGGCAAAGTTATTAGCCACCAGAGAATGCTTAACTTACCTGAAAGATAATTTAGTCCATTTCGTGACACCCGATTTGAGTTTAAATACCTCTACTAATAAACTATAGACCGCCATAATCTAGCAAAACAAATCGAAACACTGTACGAAGGCCAAGACAACATTACCCTTCTAGCAGCTAATCAAACACACATCATTTGTTCCGAATTAGAATCAATACACAATAATCTCCAATCCAACAACAAAGTAATAAAAATCCTACACGACTCAATGAATTCCATCTTAACCCAAATAGAAAAAACTCGACAAATAGAAAATTTAACCAAACTGAGCCAAAATACGATTGAATGGTCAATGGCGTCTGTAAATCACCTAGATTTTAAAATTTCATCCTATAAAACATTAATAAATGACTTACAGACCGTTGCAAGAGGACACTATCACCCTTTACTTCTATCCCATAACCAACTAAAAGAATTAATAACGCAAATAAATACTGAAAAAGCTGTACATTCACTACCTTGGGAAAACCACCTAATTAGTCCGGAATATTTATTTTCTGTATCACACACTGACGTAATCACTCTCACCAATAAACTTATTACGCTTTCTTAATTACGCACTACATACACTTTCTATACCAAAATGTTATATGAAAATATAAACATTATCATAACTACAGACCTAAAGAATTTCGTACTAGTTACCCCAGAATACATCCAAAGCTGTACTATTTACTTCGAAATATTAATTTGTCCTCCCGAGTTACCCATACACAGTAAAACCGGGGAGGTCCCTTGTGAATACTCGATGATGTTAGACCCGTCCGTAACATCCCTTAAACACTGCAATACAAAAATTACCACAAACACCCATCCCGAATGGATCAAACTTAAATTGACAGAGGAATGGTTATTCTCCACTAAGGAATCCACCACTGTACGCGTCGTTTGCAACATCAGCGAAACATATGACATAAATCTACCCAGAAATGGCTTACTAGCAATTAGCGGCGACTACACCGCACACATGAAAATTACCATTATATGTATATGGAACGACTCAACTACGAGTAAAAGAAACCTTCCTTTATAATGCAAATCTTTCATGAAAAATTCCCTAATTAGTAAAGATTTTTAACAAAAACTAAACCGACCTTCCACTTTATCACCTTCCCGCTGAACAGATAGATGCAGAATTCACTAACTGGGTCGAAAGCGAAAATTCACAATCACTGAAAGAACTGGAATCACACTTCACCAAAATTTGTTGAATATAGAAAAGCCTTAGCGGGTGCTTATTATTTAGATCAAAAGTGATCGAAACATCTCCTCTTTGAAACCTAGTCAGAATTTTTTTATTTTATTCATTAGGAGCCGAGATATTTCAATTTAAGCGTTGGAAATAGTATTAAATTCCGTAATTCTGAATTATACTGTATCCGAAAATATTTGTTATTAATCTTGCTAGTTTCATTTGAAAGCTTATCTTTTAAACTTTAATTTCTTTTTTAAGCCGAATCTTTAGGATTATTTCAAGCCAAGTTATCGAAGTTTGAAGATTTGATAATCTCATCCAACCTGGATATTGTCATTTTGGTGCAACCTACGAAAATATCAGAACATGAGTTTTTTTCATTAAACTGTAATATCTCGGCTTGAAAAAATCGCACTGAGTCAAATAAAAAAAGAAATTAAAGCTTTTGGGCGTTAAGGGGTTAACCACAATTCTAAGAATTTTTGAAATAAATAATTTTTTGTATACTTACTTAATTAACACCAATTATTAATTAATGCACTAATTACTGTAAGGTCTAACCAATAAATAACCAGTCTTAAATAAACCAATAGTCTTCCAACTAATTATAATACCTTTTTAGAGTATGCACTCGCTAGATAGATACCGGATTTTTATGCAAGACCCCGTAGGTCTGTAACGCTCCGACACAGTATATACATGCGCTACATTTAATGCAACAGAGGCTCAATGAAAAGCTAATCACGAAATTCCTAAATGCAAGGCCAACATGGATACGAGCACGGCACCTCCATAGTGTAGGAATTCAAGACACTGAGAACTTATCGCATACCATCAAAGCGATAAGGAAGAACGGCTCAGTCAATACTCGTGTAGCCCTCGGCATGACAGCATCTAATCGCAACAACACGCTAGAGATTTTATAAATGTTTACCGCAAAGCTTTGTGTTATTAAAAGGCGAATAAATCACATCGACCGAACACAAATTCTAATGCTAGCAGCTTAAACTGAGAGGAGTACTACCGCGAAGCCAGTGAAATCATTAAAAGACAACAAAATCATCTTGATCGCTTCATACAAACGAATCCCATCATGATCCATGAAAACCGCGAACAATATTCATGCGAGCGCAGTCTAAGTGTAAGTGAAAGTGACATCAACATCACAGTACCAAGTGTGCAGCAGCGACAACCAGCAATAGATGACGTGCACTGTGTATACGAGCGCATGCATGCGAGTGAAATCACTCGCGAACAGCAGCACTTGCAGATGGATAAAGTCACCTGCGCATAGCAGCACTCGCAGATGGATGAGGTCATCCACAAACCTCAAATCATTTCAACTAACTCTATCGTCATTCAAGCTACACCATATAGGCAAACGAAGAAATTGTCGCTGAGGTACTCACAGAACAGCCAAGGTACGAGACCATAACACCAACCAGCCAATAAGAGACTCCCTCGGGCAATCATCAAGGACCCCTTCAACACACCGTCCTATTCACCGAGGTTATGATTCATGCCACAGAGTTAAATTTCGAGATCCCCGAAACAGATAAGGGACCAATAATACCGCTTGATTTATCCACCATAGGCACCGACGCTTCAAGATCATCCTCGCCGTATGCACCCTTTGATAAGAGACGCGATACTGGAAAAGAAAAGAAAACAACATGCCGAGGCGCAACGATAATATCAGGAGAATCGTCAAAAAACACGTTTCTTGTGCGTTCCAAGTGTTAGGTGTAAGTGCCCGCAGAGTGTGTCAGGCGTTAGCGGGGTCAATTCTGTGGAGCCTAATTAGAAAAAATTGAAAATATTCCGAAGAAGAAGACAATTCTTGCGCTCACGAAGAATCATTGAGAAGATACTGCGGTACTCGATTGGATCCGTCAGCTGCCTACAAGAGTCAACTTCCTTTCGACAAAAGAGCCTATCATCCTTGGTAGTAGGTTAGTTTATGTTTAATTATATCTACCGAACGCTAATTCTAGAAATTATTGCGAATTTCGAATATCTATATGTAAGGGAAGTCTAGTGTAACGTCGTGCGCCATTCTATAGAATTTTTGAAATTTCCAAACTAAACAAAATAAGGTACTCCGAAGATACTAATGAGATCTATAGCAGATACATATCTCTCTTATTTTCCTATATTGCCTACCGTAATAGGTAAGATCGATATCAATCGAGCGTAATAGGTAAAAGAGAGTTTTCCCAAGAGGGTTTCCGTTTTTCCCAGTTTTGCCCGACGGCATCACACATGCCACAAAAATACGGTGTATATATACTTTATATGCATCATTAAGCACAATAGCTTTAAACTATAATTCTTATAAACATTTTATGTTATGATTTTCCTGGAATGGCGACAGTCTACATTTTTATTACTTGGAATTAAAACTACAACAAAGAAATGCGTAAAACCATTTAGTTTGTGTTTTGCAATATTTGCACACATATTACTTGGAACTTACAATCGACCCGGGAATTTAACCATTAGTATTGTGTTTCGGTACACATAAGATTCGTTACTTGAACCGGCGATTAGAATATATGTTCCAAAGTAACTAAAATAAAAGCAGCTACATAATTACATTTAGTAGTAAATCAATAAATGTATATTTCATTTGTCTCAAACATTAAGTAATTTCTAGTTTGTTTAAATATTTCGAAATTAATAATAAATACACATGTTTTAAGAATCTTTTGAATTTAGTTAATAGACTCTTCAAATCGTATACAATAACCAGATGACCGCCTACGTCATAAGCTACGCTGCTTAGACGCTCGCTGCACATGTATCAATCATAAAAAAGGGGAAGTCAGATAAGGGGCTCTGCTCTAAGCCTAAAACATACACTTTTCCATCAATGGAATTTTCCACAATATAACATGGGAAATAATATTATATTATTTTCATTTTAAATTCAATATCGCGGCAATTTAAGCAAATATTCCAACCTTTTATTAAGCAACTCAAGCAATATTGCAAAGTACTATAACTATGCAAAATTTAAATGATGAAAATCCCGCTATTTTAGGAGTAATCAATTTATGTAGAATATTATATTTTTATAAATTATGTTAAAATAAACTATACCATATCAAGAAATGCTATGTAAAGCATAATTTTACATATTTACATTTTATTTTTATTTAGCGTACGGTTGTTTTTAATAGGCTTTTAAGTTTTAAACAATGTATGTGTTATTTACAGTGTAATTTTCACTAATTTTCATTTAGTTAAATATTTAGTTTACCTTGTAGAAACGTCTAAAATAAGTTAAAGTAAGACAAACAATTGTTTTAAGCAATGAACGCAATATAAACATTTAATTGCGAATATTAATGCGAATTTGTTTATTCACTATAATCAGAAATATGATTCTAATTTGAAGTAAAGAGTATGATATTAATCAATGTATCAATTCTAACTTTTCAACTATTAACATTGTTAAAATCTAATTACAAACTAAAAGTTTTGGTTTAATCCAAATTCATATATTTTTTGTTTTAGATCAAAGACGAGCAATTGAAAAATTATATTTTCTATACTTTTATTTTGTGCTAATTATAATTATTTGAGCTGTAAGTTTAGATTTAAAAAAACTACATGGAAAATGTATGAGAGCAAGAGAGAAGACAGATGCGCTCTCTCTCTCGCTCCTATACAGTTTCCCATGCAAGCGTCAGTCCATCCAAGGTATAAAAGCGGACCCATTTGCCCTATACGATAGACTCGTTTACGATCCGAGCTTAGTGTCAGACGTGTATTCCACATTAATTTCAAAAATAAAATTTCACATACGTATTACACAAATTCTAAATTCTTTTTACAAACCTTAACCATTTTTCAAAAGAAACACATTTATATTCAATTACAAAAGAAAAAGATTAAAAGAGTAGAAATAATAACATTAAATAAAAAAAAGTAACAATAAATTTTTGAATTAAATAAATATTTTTGTAATGCATGAATACTTTGTAGCTAAAAATTAAATAGAAAACACTTCTGGACCATCTGAAAAGATAGGCGAGGAGCGGTTATAGCTCTGCTATGCGCCTTCAGGACCATCTATACAGATAGACAAGAAGTTGCTATATCTTAGCAAGTCATCCTGGACCATCCGAAACGATAGGCGAGGATCTACTATAAATTATCTACCTTCAAGTAAATCCGGACCGTTCAACAACTGCGAACTGGCAGGATTATTTATAAGGGTAGATTAAGAGACGCGGCAGCGCCCCCGATGGCAAGAATGAGAACCGAAAGGCGCAGACGAGCTTTCCTATTATAGTTTGAATTTGTTCGTTAACCTCAAAAATTTTAGTACCATTTCTATTAATTTATGCTTTACATTGGTTTTATGAAGTTTTGCGGAGCTTAATTAATAGATCTAAGATTTCTACTTTAATTGAAAAAAGTTTCATCCCCAAAGATTATTTTGTTCTTGAGTTATCGCCAGTGCTAATTTTCGGGCGACTATTTCCTTTCGCTAAATTTTAAGCTGACGCTATATATAGATATACAAATACGTACAAAAAGCGGTTCAGAATTCAGCCACTATATATAGATATACAAACACGTCAAAATTTTGATAAATATTCTGAACGTTGCGAGAGGAGAAATACCAACGAAACATAATGATTAAGTTGGTTATACTATATTGATGATACGTAGCTACGTGAGAGGTCCAATGCCAACCTTCTTCGACCCGCCTACCAGGCGACTATGCGCGCTGAGAAGGTGGCACGCGCGCAGCGGTGTAGCTCGCGAGAGATAACTTTCGTATAGCTGCTTCGGCTGCGTTGCGCTGCTACCTTTTCACCTCGCATGGTACGCTAGTAACTCAGAGTATGATTTGGATTCTGTTTTCCTTTCGCGATGCCATAGATTTCTTTTTCTAAATTCATAGTTTGACGACAATTTATCGAGTGGTTCAGACGCTATATATAGATATACAAATACATACAAATTTCTTCCCGATACAAGTCTATTCCATGTATGTCATCATTAAGATATTACAAGTAGAAACTAATAATACAAAATATAGTTAATATATAGAGAATAATATATATATAGATATATAAATAAAATATTGGAAGATGCCGAAAAAAATTGTATATTAGTATAATATAATCATATTATACACTCTCTAGGAGTGTATATCGATAATTATATCTAAGTGTAGAATTTGACCGTATTCGATACTAGGTGTATAAGGTCACCGATGATGGAGTCTAAGCAGTGCGCTCCGTAGCATTTTGTGTCTATGGATAGGATTCGATAGTACTTGATGTGTAGGTGCACAGAAGGCCTCATAATGGTATCCTTGTAGATGTGTACGACTCTATACAATGTGGGGAAAAAGTATGGAAACCCCTAGGTTTCTGTCAAGGCATGGTAAAAAATAAAATAACTAAGGTCAAACGTTATGTAACTTTCAACGAGGAATTTGGTGATGACCTTGGATTTGACCTTGAACCTCATTTTCAAGGTCATTTCAAGGTCAGGTTTGTTTTTTTTAAATAGGAACCCGCATTTTTTACACCGGAAACGGAAATAACGGAAAATTCTACGTTCGGATATGTATCAAAGTATGAGGTCACCATAACCTCTAGAGTACGAACAGCGGTCAAATGAAACTCAGTGTGTCAACCATGTGGAAAGTGTGGTAACGCCTAACGATCCCGTATGGTTTAAACAAAATGAAAACATCCAAGGTCAGACCTTATGTAACTTTCAACGAGGAGTTTGGTGGTGACTCTGGATT
>UELV01000936.1:0-10221 GCA_900490015.1 Megastigmus stigmatizans
ATCTATATCTACTACAGATTTCATTAATATCTTTAGAGTTACTTTTAGTTCGAAAATTTCAAAATTTTTATGGAAAAGGCACGCGACGTTACACTTTTGTAATTGTTTAAACAACAATTTTTTAAAGAATATATAAATAACTATAAAATTTTGAAAATCTGATTGCTATAGAGTTGACGATGATGAGGTCAAGTTAATGCGCTACGTAGCTTTTTGTTTCTGGGTGTGGAATCCGTATTTGTACAACGTCTAGCTGTATACGGTTGCCGATGATAACGTCTAGGTAGTGCGACATTTATAACTGGAAAGCGTCTGGTTAAGTGTCTTGAACTTGAAGTTTACTTGGTGATGGTTCGATCGATAAGTTTATGCGATCAAAAACATTGAATCAACTAAATATTATCTTTATTTATTTGAAATTCCTAACTCGAGAGAATAGGGCTTTGGGTTCAGAGGTTAATGTTTGCATAGTCTTGGCTTAAGTAACCAATTTATATGCTTCAAAAGATCAATTACATTGGATCTACTGAAAATTTTTTTTTTTTTTTTAAATTTTTAACTCGAGAGCATTGGGCTTTCAGTTTAAAACTACAGATTTGCTTTGTTTCGGTTGCTCTATACTAAAACTTTATTCTTTTAAAACTCTCAACCCAAGAGCACTGTGCTTTGGGTTTGTATCTCAAGGTTTGCTTGGTTTCGGTTCAAACGACAAGTATGTATGCTTTAAGTGATCATAAATACAGACATTATATTATACTAAAATTACAGGCGGAGAATCGATCTTTTCGAACATTAAATTACATTTTTAATTGAGATGGTCGACGTTTCAGACGTTTATTGAAAAGTACATCCCTCTTTAGGGCTATGAAACACAAGTGCACAAAAAGAGTTTTGTATTATTCGGATGCCCAATTTTTTAAATGTTAAATTTTTACAAAGATACTTTAATCGCGGTCTCTTAAATCTGTAATTAGTTAACTGGGATTTTACAGTCTTATTTAAAGTTTGTTTGAATACTCTTCTGCTTCGGAAAAAAATTCTGGTTCGTCAAACGGTGCAGTCATGAATTCTATTTTGGAATTGCTGCTTGGCTTTCGCGCTCCTTTGAACCTTCAAGCACCATTGTCGATGTTTTAATTTAAAACTGGGTCAATGGTTTTTATTGTTCGTTTAAATAAACAGAAAAAGAAATAGAATTATGTGTTATAATTAATTTAACTTAAAATATAAAAACACGAATTTTTCTACTCACTATGCGTTGATTTTCGCTTGAAAAATCATCAAGTTAGAGACCTGGTTGTTGAACTGCTTGATACTCGATGTTGCAGTATGTAGGTGAGTCTGCGTCATCTCTACTCGTATCACGCAGCAAAAAAAAAACTCTCCCATCGTCTATCCTCATAACTTACAATTAGTATCGAGTATTTGTTTTGTTACTTTCTACCAGGAGACCTCAGCAGTACGTAGCGTGCGCTTTATTGCTTACTCGAGAAGATCTCATTTTGATGTACGCGTCTATATCATCCATGCATTTCGCAATTTTGACACTCAATCGCGATGTCCACTGCAATTTCTCGTGGAAACTGCGAAACATATCACAGTATTCGAATACGCTCGTGGGTGCTGTTTCCTCCACAGTCTTCATCGTCTTCTATATCGATTCTTTTCCCCTTTCGGGAGTAATCTAGAAGGAAGATATTAGTGCCTTCATGTAGCGACGGCACTGATTTTTCGTGTAGATATGTCTCCTCTTGGCGTATGTCGGGTAGACCGCCCTTATCTAACTCGATGATGGTAATTTTAGGCTCTAGGACAACCCTTTTGCGAGTTTCCTCCTCATCCGTCTTTTCAGCCATGTTCTCGTCGTCGTATTCCTCCTCCTCTTCCTCATATTCATCGTCGTACTCGGCACTAATAAAATCGATATAATTCACTTGAAGCATCTTAATCCCCGTACCATCGCAAAATTTACCTCACCAATCTCATCCTCTACTTTGTTATTATTTTAAATATATATCTCGAAAAATTTCATACTATTTAAGCGAAATTTTGTTTTTTAACCACTTGTCAAAAGAAAACTCATTAAAAAATTAATACGTGTGCTAATTTTAAGCATGTGCATTGATAATTGTACTATATATTTTTAACATGAGAAATATTTTTTAAATTTAATATTTTATCACAGCGTTCCAAGCACAGTGAATGACATTGATAGCGATACCAACAATACGTTCTTTGAATCGGCTAAAAACGAGGGTTATAGAGAGTTATACCTACGAAGATTATACAGACCTTACTGGTGCTGCGCTGGAACAACGAGAAAAGGCTGCCTAGGTGCACGTGAAAGAGGTTCTATATCGCAATGAGGGAGAGCAAAGTGAATCAGCAACAATTGCGGTGAACGAAGCTGATCAGTAGGGTGATGACTAGTACCAGCAGCACTATCAGCACTAGCAACAGGAACATCAATACCAGTTGTAGATACCAATTCGGAGGATGATGGTCAGGAAAGCGAATCTCTTATTTTATCGGACGACGATGAATCTGATGAAGACCGCATGATTGACCATAGGCTAGCGGTCGGTCAGGGCGGCCTCTCGTTATTATACAATTATAGAGAGCCGTTACGTGTCGAGTTTGGAGCGTTTCAGGCGGTAGACGCTTTTCCAGATGATTCGTCGGGGATCACGTCTAGAGTTAAAGAAATAAGATCTAGCGATGGAGATACAGACCAATTAACTAGCATTGGCTCTGCTTGTATACGTGGTGAGATACTGCGTGCATTATAAAATTGATCGCATACCGATAGAGATCGACAATGCCATACAATAGCCGACCGTATGCGCATGACGCCCTACCGATTCGACGAGAAAAACTTCTACGTTCGGAGCGTAAACGAACGTAAGTATATAAAAATCACAAAATAATATTTTAATTAATAAATAGTTGAATAATTTTCTTTGGTTCTTTTTTAAAGTTATTAGGCGCGAGGCAAATATGTTAGATTCAATATCGAGTCTCAATTCGTTGACCCTCCAGGTTTTTGCGTATAGTATACAGAATGGTCAGCGGACTCAAGAGCTACGGTGGTTTCACAATTTGGCTGAAGATACCAAATCAATATTATACACCGAGCCCGACATTCGATTCGTTAGATACAGCGTAAAAAAGTTTTAACGGGCCATCGAAAAATTAAGTTAATTTAACAAAAATGAAGTGCTTTTAAATTTTGCGATTTCAGGACCGATTGGAAATTTTCTATACGATGATTTATGAATATTAATAAGTAATTTAACTCAAAGAAACGACCAATGCGATGAACGATTGTATTATTTTAAAGGCAACGCAAGTAAATGTTCCTGACGGGGGTAATAGGAGAAAAATATTAAATGTAAATAGTTTACAGCTAAAATCGGTAGTTTCGTTAAGGTGTACAGACAATCTGTGTTTACCGCGTGCACTCTTCGTAGGCGAAGTTTATATTCAATTGAATAAAATGATAGCGACGAAACAAAAAAATTGTGGAACACAATTCGCGACTGTAAACGGAGATTACAAAGAAAGCGCGCATTAGATTGGATTAACGCCTCTTGTGCAGATGTACCCGAAAGAGGATGCGGGCTTAAAGAAATCGAACAATTTAAAAACTTTTACAATCATGAGGTATAGATATAGTAGTTTTCGATAAAACTACCTTTGGAAGTGGCGTACCTCCATTTTTCGATGTACGCATGAAAGTTAGATTTGCCCGCGGGCGTTAAAAAGGTGGACTTTCCGCATTTGTTTAACATGGTAAAGAATGAAAATTACGGGGGCCCTCTGCCTGAAGCGCATTATTACGCGTCTGATAGAATGTTACCCGAGGAAAAAAAATAATTTTTTCGATTGGTACAAAGAAATTAAGAGTGCGGATGATTATGCTTTTTATTTGAAATCTGAAATTATAGACTAGTGTCGAATGGACGTGGAAGTTTTATGTCATCGGAGCATAGGTTTCAAACAAATATTCAATAAAGTCGGTAGAATTCGTCCGTTTAGTCGCACGACTACTATAGCAAGTACGTGCTCAATACCGTATAGAAAAAATATTTTACGCCCAGAAAATATAGGCATCGTACCTCCAAATGGTGATCGCCACGGCGACAAACATTTACAAAAGTCATTCGAATGCTTGCTTCAGTGCAGGCGAAAAACTGGTCGGGAAATTATACACCCCGGTAGAAGCTTCTTAATATACCGAGTTTTACTACCGCTCATTACTTATGTTACTGCGCTGCAAATACAGGTGAAGAAAGGGATCCTATTTGAATACGAGGGCTGTTATATGCATGGTTATCCCAAATATTTTGACAAAAACCGCGACAAGTGTCTATCTTACGGGCGATGTTTCGACGAAGTTTACGGGAAAACACTCGCCAAATTACGGATGATTCGAGAGCATGGAGACGAAGTTCAATGCATATGGAGTGTGAGTTCGATAATATAAAGCGTGAAAATCCCGACATAGCTCTGTATATGCGTGATCACACATTGTTGAGTAAAATTTCGCTGCATTTACACGACGCGTTTTTTGGTGGTCGGATCAAGAACATCATCCCTTCTTTTAAAGTTCACGATGATGAACAGATCAATTACTCCGACATATCTTCGAACCCTTACATTTGCATGCGCGGTGTATTTGCGATAGGAGTGTTATTTATATAGACGATGAGGGTAGGGAACTTACAGGAGTAGATCACGATAACCTAGCGCGCGTCGTGGGTCTTGTGAAATGAAAAGTTCTGCCGCCTCGAAATTGTATTCTCCTCTGTTACCTGTTCTTTGTCACGATTATTGACAAGAAACGCCCAAAACCGATTGTAATTATAATTGTATTACCGATCACGAGTTTACGGGTACATGGGTGGACAACGAATTACGTAAAGCTTGTAGTAAAGTTTGTACTGGGCAACGAAGACTGAACATCAAACGACACAGGCAGACACAATTTGAATTGATAGATTTTAACTGTATTTTTTTTTATTTTGATTATCTTTATAATCGCACGACTGCAAACGAGACATTAATGACACCGGAATAAAATTACGACGCCAGGAAAATATCACAGAGGAATATTGATCACGCTGCCGAAGAATGAAGAGCAACACTCCTAATTATCCGAAGCCACGGCGTCAGATACCATCTAAAAGGAACGCCGGCATACAGCACAAGAGCAACAGCACGCATACGCAAGAACGAAACCGCGTTGTGAGAGATCGCGGATGATACACATCAGTGCGGCCGAACACCGGCGTGCTCATAAGCGAGGAGAGAGCACACGAGCCATCAAAAGAGAGAGAGAGAGAGACACCGCGCGTACACCAGCGAAGGCAAGAGAGACGGCGCGCGCGCAAGAACGAGAGCGACGGAGAATGCATGCTCCCGCACACACGGTACGGTTGCACAAGCTGCAGTCTAGCCCTGGTGCGGCGTATGAACGTGAGAATAAAGGAGGAGCCAAGGGCATCAGCCAGCCACCTAATACGCTCTCCCTCTCTCACTGCTTAACTCGTAAGCGCCATTTCTGGGCTGAACTGCGTGTTGCACGATCTGAATAATTAACCTACCTTTGTAGTTTATGCCAGGAGCAGTAGCCACCGGACATATTTAAAGAACCAGAGATAAAGGATCAGCGCGATTAGGTAAACATCGGACAGACATCAGCCAAGACTGACGAGTCAAGATTTGGAGCAACGTGAATCATAATGAGGCCGTAGAAGAACCACGAGAAAGAGAGAGATATATATAAGTTTATTTGTAATAGTTCACAAAATATACATATTTATGTAACATTGATTTTTCTTTAGAATGTACGTTTTATTATTTTTTGTTTTTTTTCAGTCACATATTTTCAGTCTTTCTATGATATCACAGCTTATTCAGTCTTACATTATTTCAGTCATCAAAAAATTACAATTTAAAATTAATATCACAGAGCGTCTTAAACAAAAACACAACACTATGCGGTATGTCATCCACACCCCTCGCCTGAGATGTAAAGTGAGACATGGCGAGAACTACATCTGGAAAAGTAACTGGATGAAATATAAAACCATCATCAGACGCAGACTGTATGATGTTTAATACGCTATCTATATCCTTATTGGGCGCGATTGACACCCCCGTGAAGTGTGAGTTGAGCTCGTCCGGGGTGAAACCATGTAGTTCCTCCTTGCTCTTGGGCAAGAGACCAAGATTACGCGTTTCGGTCGAGGTACGCTCTTGATCCATACACACCTCGAACTCATTGCGTAAAGAAGAGAATAAGCGGACGAAGAAGAAATTCGTCCAGTAGATCGGTACTTCCAGTCCTTTTATACCATCTATGTGTGGCGTTACGTTTGTTGATGAGTAGTTGAAGCTCAGTGCCAGTCCAAGGGGCTTTTCCTCTACGAGGAGTTACAGTTTTCAACGGTGCAAGTTCATTTACAGCTTCCAATGGATAGACACTAAGACATTCAAGCGCCCCATTTATGTCAAAGTCAAAATCTAAGGTATTTTGAGAAAGCGACGATTAATCGCAGCGGCACGAGAACTCACTGAGCTCAACCGAGTTTATATTATTACAATTTCGAAAACTGAAAGTTTCATTAGGAGGAGATACCAATTGAATGTCGATGGTAGCATCAATCATATTGTGCTTGCTGCGAAAGGGGGCTAGACTGTTCCCATATTCCAGTACTGTATCGCTCTCGTCCACAAACATTATGTTGATCCATGTATCAGATGCATCGGTATAGTGCGTCGAGCCGCGCTGGATGATCTTAACTGAGAGTTCGTCAGCTAAGCGCTGTACGATCTCAGAATCACCAGTCGTCGACAACAGATCGGCATTCAGATCACCCACAATTAGCTTGTGGCTATAATTACCACTAAGGTCTTTAAGTGGACTGACAAAGTCAGGATCACTATTAAAAGCTACTTTGAGTGGACCATAAATAACACGCACAAGGATTGGTGGGATGCTACCCTTTTGAACCTCACAAAAAATAAATTTGGGTATACCTGGCCTACCAGGTCTAGTGGTGTTGGATTAAGCAAGTACTTTGGCCTCATAATCATTACAAATATAAAGGGCAACACCACCACCATTAGCATTTCGATCCTGATGTAATACACTAAACCCATCTATCTGAATGAGTCGATCATCGACAACTGAGCCAAGCCACGACTCGGCGATTCCGACCAGGTGATAGGACGGATTATCGCGAAATAATTGACGGACATACTCAATGTGAGCTCTGATAAAATTCATATTGAGAAAGCCAGTTCTTAGTCCCCTCTCTTTTACCTCATCAGCAACTCCCCGCTGAAGTCATGCGGCATTAACAGCCGTGCCACTAGTATTGGGATGATCGCTCCCCTCCTCAACATGATTTTGAGGGATGGAGCGCCCATGCCCAATACAGTAGGCATCGGTAACTACCTGCAGGTCCACAGCAGAGGCAAAAGTATGCACGCGCTCACCACCCTTTCTCCAAGAATCTGCCATCACTATGCCAGACAGAGAGAGAGAGAGAGAGAGAGAGAGAGAGAGAGAGAGAGAGAGAGAGAGAGAGAGAGAGAAATAGATAGCACTTTATTCCGTTCCAAGAACAAAAAATAATAATACAAATTACAAGAATAGTACAATACTTCCATGGTCAATATATACAATAGAATATATCACAGTCAGAATCAATATTACAAACATCAGTCTTTAGCTATCATTATTATACATATATACTCACACACTTAATAGTGAGAGAGAGAGAGAGAGAGAGAGTAGAAATAATTTATTTGAGATCGAGGAGTATAACCCCATTTGGCCTAATTGTGTTACAATTGCATATACAATATAATTAGCAAGCAATAACAAAAGTAATAAAATGTAATAAAGAAATTAAAACAAAACAATAAATAAAAATTTGCTCACTGTGGCAGAGTAAAGAAAAAAAAATAAAAAATAAAATGATGTTTGTGACAAGAGAATTGATAATATTCATTGCCCGATTATACTGCCGATTAGTGTAATAAGAGTTGAAGATAGAAAAATATAAAAGTAAAAAGTAAAAATATGAAAGAAAAACGGTAGCGAGGCAGTCTCTTGAATTGCTAGTTCCTGGTGTTCGTTGCTGTTGGAGGAGACGTCGGATGGTATGGCCATGGTGGTGGAGAAGTTGCTCCCTCAGCCGTTAACCTGAAGGTCCTCAAGCTCCACTCGTTGGTTCCAGTCGTCACGGTCGCATGCTTGAAGTTGTAAGAAAAGGCTGTCCTTGAAGCTATGCACGCGATCAGGCCGGAACTCTAGAGGCCCCAGCTGGTTTAGGAGGTTGGACGCGGTGATGAGAAAGGACCGCCGCATGGCCTCTGTCCTAGGGGTGGAGTAAGTGAGGGTTCTAGGCGGAAGATGGCTGGAAGAGCGCGCGCAGGCGTCAACGTTCATATGCGTGAAATTGACGGCCAAGTAAGGGGAGTTGCGATACGCCAAGATGTTGAACGCCAAGGAGCCTATGAAGTACTCCCGGCGTTTACCCACAGAGAGTCACCCTAAGCTAATGCGGCGTGGAGTGACATGTCCGCAAAACGAAACGAAATTGCCACTAACAAAGCGCACACACGCATTAAGTGCACGATGAATCCTGGTGCTGCGCGTTTTGTCAAGATCGTGATGGACAGCGCACGCATAGTCGAAATGCGGAAAGATGAGACTCTCAAGTAGGTTCCTCTTCATGGGAATAGAAAGGGCATGCTTATAGTGCTTAAGAGAACGAAGAGAACTGTACACTCGACGCAAAACTTGGTTCACATGCGGAGTCCAGTTGACAGTGCGGGTAATCAAAACACCAAGATTCTTTACTTGGGATGCGTAAGGAATAGAAACCCCGCGAATGGTGACTTTGGGGACGTTCTCGAGGTCTAAGCGAGAAATCAAAGCTTCGCTGCCCAAGAGCATCACCTTGGTCTTCGCGAGGTTAAGAGATAGACAGTTTTTTGAGGCCCAAACAGCTACAGCCACCGCATCGCGAGTGATCGCGGAAATCACGAAGGTCGGCAGGCGGGAAGGAGTGGTAGATTTGAGTGCCATCGGCAAAGATCATGTGCTGCGCATGATGGCAGGTCATTTATGAAGACGATGAATAACAGTGGGCCGAGGACGCTCCCCTGGGGAACGCCAGCCATGACCTTAGCCCAGTCTGAGGTCGAGCCATCCTCGTCTACCACCGCCTGCAAACGATCGTGCAAGTACGCGTAGAACCACGCGAGGTCTGCGTCGGAGCACGTGAGACGTTTGAGTTTTTCGAGCAAGAGACCGTGGGGAACCATGTCGAAAACTTTCGAAAAGTCAAAAAGGACAAGCACGGTTATCATACGCTTGTCGATGGCTGCCCACACATCGTCTAGAACTCCTAGAAGGGCCGTCTGGGTGCTATGACCCCTGCGAAAGCCGGCCTGTCAGGAGTCAAGGAGACCAGATGCCTCGAGGTGCCGGGAAAATTGGTCGTGAGCGATGCGCTCAAGAGCCTTGGATATCTCACAAAGCTCGTCATGACGGCCGACTTCGCATAGGGGGAGAGAAGGGCCCGCCTCCAAAGGTCCGGAAAGACAGCATCTCTCAGCGAGAAACTGAAGAGAGAAGTGAGAGGAGCGGCTAACAGTGGCGCAGCTAATTTTAGCATTTCCGCCGAGATGCCGTCGGGGCCGGTGGCCTTAGAGGTTGACCTACGGATGGCCAGCAAGACTTCTCGCTGCGAAACTGTCGAGAAGCTGAATAACTGGTCAGCCGGGGCTGAGGGAGACTCCAGCGCGAGCCTCTGGAGAATAGCAGGCGAGAGAGGCTCTGCGTCTGAGGCCACGCTGGCGTAATGCCTGTTTAGGTCGGAGCCGGAAAAGTGTGTAAAGAGCGAAGCGCGGGGGGTGTTCGTGACGCCCATTCTCCTCAGCACACGCCATTTAGTCGCAGCGGTGGGTGCGTTCGCGAGACGATTGAAATAATATTTATTTTTGGAGGAGTCAAGTAGATTTCTGACGATACTACGCGCTACTTTGAATCGCTCGTAGTCACGATGTGTGCCCGATCTTTTTGCAGATCTATAGCGCTTATCCCGCTCACGCATGAGACGCCGAATGTCTTGCGTGACCCAAGGCTTGCGCGAGCTCGTGATAGTAATTGAGCGAAGAGGGGCCACCTCGTCGAATGCC
>UELV01000937.1:0-20672 GCA_900490015.1 Megastigmus stigmatizans
CTCTCTCTCTCTCTCTCTCTCTCTCTCTCTCTCTCTCTCGATGTATCTCTCTGGATATAGTGTGTGTGCGCGCGCGCGCGAGCGCCAATGTGGATGAGAGGAGAGATTTTGGAGGGTAGAGGAGGCTGTGCGACGGCTATCGGAAAACGATAGACACGTTATACGCGCGTGCCCCACGGCTTTACCATTATGCCGTTCGCTTGTGTCATTTGCTCTCTTTGCCTACCAGTTGTTGTTTCTCTTTCATTCCCTCCCATGGTTTTGTATTTCATACGGTGCTTTGTGGTTGCATTGTACGAGGCGGTTGGATTACTTGGGATGACTTTGATGATGAGGGATGAGAATCGGTTGATGATGACACCGCGACTGATCAGAAATCCTGTGTGAACATTGCCAATGAATTGTATGAGTACTGCAGGATTTCTGAGCTTCGATTCGTATGAGATTCCACTGCTTGCAGTTGAGGGCTTAGTTTTTGTAAAACCTTTTTTCATTTCATATATCTTTATTTTCTATTAAATGTAAACGTGTAGCTCTACGTGAAATCAAACGTCCAAAGGCATTAATTTTCCTACATTGACTATAGAAGCACTTACATTCGCGCACTATAATCGCAAGAAATAATCGATACGAATACGTAGCTAATTAAATAATTATACATTCTCGTAACCGTGAACCGGACTTTCATTTCAGTTCATTCAACCCTCATAAAACAGAGTCGTACATTTCTTCGCTTTCATCAAGAAAATGTCTTTGCTTCGAACATAATTTCTTTCAAAGTCTTTCAGTCCAAGAAGATCCACGCGCTGAAAAGTAATCCTGCTAAAGCTAATTTATTTTTTGCGCACTCTACAAAGTAAATGAAACTCTATTTGCAATTAAAATGGAGAATTTGAAATTATAATATAGCTTTCCTGAAAATCTGCTTCTCATGTAAAAAACGAATAGTAGTTCCCATGCAATAATCCTTTTTACCAATTATCCCTGAAGGTTTATTAGATTTGTCTTTGAGTGTGGAGTAACGTAAACATTGCGGTGAGCAATTTTTTCAACTAAACACTTTAATTGCCAATATACAATCAAGAGCATTGTAGCTGGAGCTGCGACGAACATTTTTTTGCTTCCGTTACTTTTCATATCAATGGAGAGTAATCGCGATTCGTTTTCCATCGCTAGCTCGGAGCTCTTTCAAGTTGGCTGCACAAAAAATTTCACTCGATATGTCGAATATTTCATTTCAGTAAATGTATTATATCGCGGGAAAAGGAATATGATTTCTATCGCGCTACATTGAATCGAAAGAAATCAGATTACACATATAGCTTAGCCCGGTAATTAATTATTACTATTATCAAACCACATATATACGATTGCTCAATTAGGTTATAAGCTGGATATTAGTTAATTAATGGGTTTATCATTTCCCAACTCCTGCTCACCTTTAATAAGTAAATTAATTAGTTGATAAAACCATGAATTCGCTTTATCTTACTTATATTCTCGTGGAAACGTTTTAATAAGACTCATTAATTATGCCAACCTGACAAACAAAAGCATTCCTTTGAAGTAAGCTTATTATCAATGCGAAAAAGGAATTCTTGCTACTGATGCAAAATTTTCTAGTCCTAAAGGCTGAAATAAGGGTTTCTTATTGTGCTTTGGTGAATGCATAAATCACTGATTCAATGCAAGTCAAACGCCGATGTATTGACAAGTTTGTCAGGTTTCAAGTATAGTTTCGAACTGCAGGAATACACAATAAATACATACATACGAGAAGAACACATTACATCGAAATGGCGCTTTTTTTACGATGCAAACATTGCTGACCTAATTTTATAACGAGTCTCCACCGCTCATTATATATAAATTAACAATTTGATCGAATCTGGTTGGCAACTCTAGTAATTAGTGTAATTAAATCAAATACTAATTAAAATTAAATCCAAAAGCAAAGGGGCTCTTTGAATGTAACTAAAAGCACACAGGTCTCGTGTTGGAACGATGAGAAATTGATAGTTTGCTCTTACTCGGATACATAGTTTACTATGTGAGGCATCAATTGTGTACATAGACGACGATCCTTATTTGATCTGATACTTTTCCAATGAGAGCCCTGATTTAAGATTACTTTACTGTCATAAAAAAGTGTGAAGATGATGACACGGTATACTTTTCCATAAAAGCTCATAACAACAAAAGAATGTTTATAGCTTTGTACATAAATATTTCCGTTTATACTTGACGACTTGAGTATTAAATTTGATGAGATATAAAACAAGAATCTATTACCTCATTAGAATCATACAAATATTGCATAATCGCACTCTAGTCGATGTAAATAAACAGATTGGATTCTCGTTTACTATATACATCGCTGCGAATATACGGCCCCTCGTTCACTTATGCATTAACCCATTGAATCCGTATTTTGAATTTCCAATAGCCATACCGGTGCTGTTAAAAGGAAAAGCTTTAAACTTCTATAAAAAATCTAATATCTGTTTCATTGTTTTATTGTCGAATTAAATTTTTTTATGTAGAACCGTATTACTGCAAACTGTATGACGTTTTCTAATTACAGTTAAACATTTGTGTAATGAAATGAGACTGAAATACATTTTAACAAGGGTTTAAACATTTTAAAACTTTACTTTTGCTGAAAAACAATTACATTTAATTTATGTAATTGTAATTCAACATTTATGAACAAAAGAATATTAGTAGATCAAATTTTTGAAACGAGATCGAAGCACAACATTTCTTTAACGCTCTCACCTGCACAGTCTCACTTCGTCTTTTACCAAAAACAAGGGAAAAAAGAAATTCTCCAGCGTCACGATAAAGCCTAACGCTCACCCTTTGACTCGTTCCTCCCTGCATATCGTATTAATTGTCGTGGGTACCCAAAGCGAGAAGGAGAGAGAGAGAAAGACAAAAGGGAGAAAACGAGGTCGTCGGACATCAACAACGACACGCGGTCTCGCTCCCACCTTCCCTCCTGCAATTTGTGCCTCCCTCCTATATGTATATACTACTTCTAACGCTCCCTCACATAAAGAGGGGCAGAGAGAGAGAGAGAGAGAGAGACGACGACGACGACGACGACGACCCTCTTATATCTATACGTGCAGTACATCCCTTTGTGTCGAGGCGACTCTGGGCGCGCGTGTATACGTGTTTTATAGCGACTGGTTGGCTTTTGTTTCATACGTCGAATAGACTTGTTTGTTGTTGGCTCTTTTTTTAGGTTTCGAATAGCTTTGGTTGGGCGATGGCGATTTTGTAGTTACAACGGATGCGTGACTTGAGTTGCTGATAGTGAGACACTTGCTCTTTCATGTCATCAGAGAAGATTTGTGCTTGGGTCGAGGGAATGTGAGCTTTAGCTTTCGCGTGATGAGTAATTAAGGGATTGAAAATGCTGCGACAGCCGTTTCGCTACCCTCCGTTAGTTTTAACTGGAATGCAGTGGTTAGGAGTTCGAAAAGAAAAATGCTTCGTGAAAATTGTTTAAAAATATTATTTACTCGCGCGTTAAACGAAATGGCACAAGTATTTTAGTGGGAAAAATTATAAAAGGAAAATAGCAAAAAAACGTTTCGTGCAAGGTTTTTCTTTGGAATGACCTATTTCAACAAAAAATTTCAACAGAGCTGCGGTTTTAGAATTACGAGACTCCTGCAATTTTAAAACACGTGTATAGTATATGCTCAGTTCTGCATCATCATTCACACTTGTTCATACCATAAATACGCACGTTTCGATTTTACATTGTGTTTTATCGTCATTGTAGCTATTTTACATGGAATATGAATCGAATAAGAATCAAATTATGTGTCAAAATTAATTACTCGCGCTTGTTCAAATTACAAGTGTACGAGAAGCAGTTATCAACTAGTTCAGGGGCAGTAGGACGTTCCGCCTATTTTTCTTCGATTTTCTTTTTATGCTGCTCGTCTTCTTCACAAAACACATGCACATAACTCTACGTTTGGCTTTATTCTCTTAAAAAATCGATGAGTTCGATTAGATAGAATACGTTTCCCTCCAATTATCCAAAAAAAAAACATGTTTGTGCAAAACGATCCGCTCGTAGCTCGCATTCGTGTCCAGAGCATCAAAAATCCATACGGACAGGAAAGTATACAATGGAACGCGCGACCTAAAGAAAATGACGTACAGTCAGAAAGGTTGAACCGAAGCGAGCCACTCGACTGCTGATATCATCATTTTGCATCATAAATTTGCTCCTCGCGCCCCCCGCGTTACGTTTCCAAACAAGCAGCCCGAGTATACCGGAGGAGGAGTCGTAAAAATAACCCACTAGGTATAATAGATCCTCTGATTTCAAAATCGGCGGCAATAAATTAAGCGCGAGCAGTCTTTGAAAAGGTCGCTCGCGCGTGTAACCCGAGACAACATCGTTACGCGCATCTAACGATTACTTCCCTTGCCCTCCTTAACTTTCGCCATTAACGATTTTTTTCCCCTACCCCTCCATTAGATAAATAAATGAATACTCGCGACTGACGATGCATAAATTTATGGAGAACAAGAAGAAGAGCCGTTAGAATCAAGTTTTATTCGAGCAGGAAACTATTAGAACGAGTTCCGAGTTTCAATTGCAGTAATGCGATGTGCTAACATAACCTCTTGAACTACCTTTTATGTTTTCCTCATCTCCAAGTGGTCGGTCCAAACAAAAAGCTCTGCTTAAACGATGTCTTTCGGTTTATTCGATTGTCAATATGTACACTCCGGCTGCTAAGATTTTGTGTAATAAATTATAACATTGGTTTCTAATAAATACTAATGAAACTAAAATATCCAGGTAGTCTTGACTATTTTATAAACACCAGACTGAGACCGGACAAACCAATTTAATTTAGCAAACTTTTCGATGAAAAAGAAATACGACTATGTAAATAAGTTCCGTAAAAATTTTAAAACATCAATAAAGAATATTCTAATAATGTTTGCAATTCATTTTCGCCCGCTCGGCTCTCCGCCTGTCTCGATCAATATGAAGAGTGAGGCGGCCAGTAAGAGAGAGGTAACTTTTAATCTTTCGAATTTTGCCAACTGATCATGTCCCTCGTCGTCTCTCTTTCTCCTTGTTATTTTTTCTTTTCCACTATATTGGTTGGCACTGGTTACGCTCGCTCGTACATTGCTCCGATTTCGATTGGCGTTGTTTGCATTTTTAATTTGTCTCTGATCTCAGGGGAGGCAGCCTTCGAGACTCGCTTCTATGTATACTCTGAGATTCTCTCTGAGGAATTCATTTGTCTTTTTCGCCTCCTTTTATGAGGTTTGCAGTTGCCCTTTTGTATTAATTTGGATTCAAACGAAAAGGCTTACATATTTATTGAATCAAATAGTTTTCTTGAAAAAAGCTTATAGTTCGGAAATAATCTGAGTCATAATCAAACACAATTTTTAAAGCAATAATAAATTCATTTTCCCATCTTGCTTTTTTATGTTTTGTAAAAAATTGTTATTCTTGAAATATAGGTTTGTCCACTTTCAATATACAAACTGTTACTAAAAAAATAATCGATGAAAACCATGCCTTGTATTTTCAGTAAATTTTTCGTAAACAATAAAAAAAAAACTAGAAATAAAGCTTCCTCAGAAATACGAATATCAGTTAAAAAAAGCACCAAACTGAAATCTTAGCAGACTACGAAGTTCTATACGTACGAAGCAACTCCCTCTTCGGAACGAAAGGAAGGAAATCCAATTAATATAAGAAACCGCCTCTGCGACTCTTCTCCGACACTTTAATTTCACTCTACCTCCTCCGCCTGCGGAAAAGAGAGCAGAAAGAAAGAAATAAAAAAAAAAATAACTCAGAAGTGCACTCTTTTCCAACTCAAATTAATGCGATTTACACTCGACCTCACGCGCATGAACAAAACAATGTAAAAAAAAAGAACACGCGCAGCTTTAACGCGTCTTCGAAATAATTTCATTGAGGGGAACACTTGCGAGTGCATGTGCACCTATGTGTGCAAGTGTGTGTGTGCAAGTGTGTGTGTGCATGTGTGGATGAGGGTAACGGGAATCGAGGTCGACTAGCGAAAGGGCGCGATGCGAAATTTTTTATGAGCCCCGCGTGTCGGTAAGGACGCCGCGGATTTTTTCTCTCTCACTCCCTCTCTTTTTCTCTCCCTCTCTCTCTCTCTCTTTAATCCGCAATGTCGTAGTTTTCTGCTGTGTCGTGTGACGTTTTCTTTTTCCTTGCGGTCTTTCATTTCTGAGTGAACGAACGAAAAGAAAGCAAGCGTGCATGGCTTTTCAAAGCGAGCTTTTCACTCCGAATTAATGAGGGGAAATATTTTTGCTCAGCACTTTAAATTCCTATGATTGCAATTCACTCTTTAATTAATGCTAATTCGCGTATTTCTATCGGGAACATAAAATTTTACTATTCTTACTTTTTCGGGAAAAGGAGAAAAATAGTCTTTTTTTAATTTAGCCTTGCGAGATTTATCGCTTTATTGTAGGTACAATTCCAGATTTTTATCCATTTTTGTAGGTCAAAATATACATTGAACAATGTCGTTTTCATGGACTTTAGAAAGGATTCGATGAGAAAAATATCGGAAAATTTTGGGAATTTCTAGGCAGTCGCTCGTTTTTGTGGAGCGTAAAATAGAAAGAAAGAATGATAATGACATCTTTATCGGTCACTTGAACTAGAAAACTGGGTTCAAAATATATTCCAATTTGAGTGAATCAATGCTATCTCCTATGGCAGTCTTTAAAGTAATATTGAATGTTACTTTAGTTTAAAGTAAATAAATTTTTATGTTAATCATACTTTTGGTCGAGACTTTCTTTTAGGAAAAAGCGCATGTTCGTGAGGTGGTACGATACCACTGCATTTTATATGCATAAAAACCATAAATTGACCACAATCTATTTTTTTCAGTCATAAGAAAAGAGCCATAAACTGTTGATTTTTCCAACCTGCGTATATTTTAAGAAATTTAAAGCACCAAAGCGTCGCCTACCTTGATTCAGAAACAAGTGAGGTAGATAAGAGTGAAAGATCACTTGACCCATGAGGATAAATCACGATATGCAAAGTACCCTTTTTTCCAAATGTCACTTGTTTTTAACTCTGAGAAACAATTGTTTTTACCCACAGCCAGTTTTGATAAAGTGCATTGTTAGTAAAGAGTAACGAGCCTTTGTGGTTTTTATATTTTTATCACGCTCGAAAGGAATATGGTAATGAGTATACGGTTACATGTTCTAGATCAATTGTCGTGTGTCGCGTGTATCCTCTTTTCAATTCAATGCATATACATCTACTCATCCGAATAATGACGAAAGAGAAATTGAAACGTCATTTTGCATAAGAAATGATCCAAAACTAGGCTTCTAATTTTCTGAGCACAGATGTTCAAATAAAAGTACCATTTCAATTAATGTCTCAAGAATTACGATAAACACATTAAGTGTATTGGAAAAAAAAATTAAATTTAAAAATTTTGATTGTATTTTGTAGGAGAGAGCAATCCAGGCTTGCACAAGCGCAACATCTACGAGCAGAACGGTGTGGCTGTGTGTTCGCAAAAGCGGGCACTCTGCATAGCCACCGTCGTCTTCGCGACACTATTCGCCATATCACTCATCATCGCCTTCGCGGGACCACAAAATGGTAATGCCAACTTATTTGAAGAATCAAATTATCCCGATATTTAATAACTCGTAAACTAAAGACTTTAAAAAATGTTAATTATTGAAGAACTAAAAATTTATAAACAATCAGCCTTATTAGCAATTAATACATGCCATATTGAGCTCTTATTAAACTTAAGAAAAAACGTCTGTACAATACTTAATCCGCGTTCATACAAAAAAAAAAGAAAAAAATTTCACCGTCAATAATTTCCCAATACTTGGTAAACAAGGGATTAAGGAAAAGGTGGATAATATAAAGCTAGAGCCGGAACGGTGCAGCTCGCTTAAATTTTCTAGCCCATTTAATCGCTCGGGAGTCTCGGTGCGAATTAGCGCCGCTACGCATCGGCGATAAATAACTCACGACACGCGAATAATGGTATAATTAATTGCTGAATCGGCGAGTGGCCGGAGAGAAATGGAGAATAATTAATTGTTGTTTCGCATAAAGACTGCCCTTGCGCTGGAGAGAAGCCAGCGAACTTGGCGCTGGAAGAGGACGAGGAAAGCAGCGAGCCCATCGCTACCAACGGCGAGGTTTGTTCCTTTTTCTCTTTTTTCTCTCTCTCTCTCTCTCTCTCTCTCCCTCTTTTTCTCCCTTCAACTTCAAACTGACTCGGCTACTTATTAACATTCTGAGCTTCGACTATTATTTTTTTCCCCTTGCTTCCTCTCGTGAAACTTTCCCGCTTATATTTGTTTTCATTTTGCGCGCTCGAGTGCTCTTCTGTTTTCTTTTGCGACGGATCAGAACGTTTTTCAGTTGAGAGGCTGAACGAATATTATTTTCATCCTTAAGCTCCGAATCTGAAATCACCGCCATTTCAGATGAATGCTTCAACTTAAAACTGAATACCGACTATGCTGTCTGCCTAAAGTCGCCATTTACTACTTATAACCAGAATAGTTTTCGTATAGATAAATCACGAAATCTTTTGTATTTATATTAGGAACGAATATAAATTCTTTTTTTTTCTTTCTATTTATCGCTGCATTAAGTCTATAAAAGAAATCACACAAAAGCTTCATCCTTTATCGCTAAATCTCCGTACGTTAAATTGTACAGTTAAGAATATAAGCCGCGGCAGCAAAACTTCCGTAAAAAAGGAAAACTATAAGGCTCTTAAATTAAACAATCCCGTGGGATCAGCATAAAAAATTCCGATCCGAAGGGCTGGGCGCGAATCCATCTGATGGAGAAACTGAATAATTCACAAAAGCCACTTTAGAGTCTGGCTCTTAAAGCGCGGCGGTCGTAAAATTAAAATCCAATCAAATCCGCTCGTTTTCACGCACGACAAAAGCCTCTCCACACTGTATATGCCATTAGCTATAGCCACTCGTGCGCATCAAGCGGTGCACTTTAACTCGACTAACGTTTTAAAGGCGCCCGCTCGTGACACTCGGTCTGCTCCAACACGTCGCTGACGCCGCCATCGCTTGAAAGTCTTCTCTCGTCTAATACCTACTGCTATATACCCCGTATAGGTACCGCGAGAAGCGACCGCGTCTCGACCTCTCGCCGGGAAATCAATCACTCAGGCGCATCGGCTCACACTTAAAAACTCGCTCTGGTATAAATAGCCGAGCACTCGACTGAATAAATTCCCTGCGGTTTACCCTCCGAATCTGAAAATCTTGAACATTACTCAACTACAAAAACATCTGCACATAGTGAATAAGATATCGAGTTGGGCTTTTTTCATTCTCAACTGTGAAACTCTGCACAAACTGTTCATTCCACTTTCAACCATACACATCAAAATTACGGAGTAACATGCTTATAAGGTTTTTTTTTGCAATTCTTACAGATCTTTCCGTGGGATAATGTCAGATTGCCGAGTTTTGCACATCCAACGAGGTATAATATCACAATCCATCCGAATCTCACGACGTTGGAGGTTAAAGGTAAATATCAGTCAAATATAATTGCTGATCGCTAAAATAAAGGTTGTCAAAATAACCACTGTAGCATTCATGAAATACGTATTCTTTCTTCCAGGACAAGTTACAATCGAGTTTTACGTCGATCGAGAGACCAATTTTATCGTCTTCCATAGTAAAAACTTGACAATAAATGAAAAGGTAATTTGAATTCTACAAAAAGCCAAATTTTATTATGTATCAAAGGTATCAGTGATTAAAAAATTCATTCAAGTCATATCATAAAAACCTTACCTATAGGAGAATACAGTCACTTAAATGTTAATCCTATATAATATTCAAATTCCACCTATTTGAATGTTTAATTGCTGTTAATGTTGAAATATATTTTTCTTTAAATTCAAATATTCATATCCATGTTCTGTCACATTTTCAGGTGGCCCAGAACATAACTGATCTTCCGCTAAAATTAAAATTGACATAAAATATTAATACCTTGATCTAAATGAATAATAAGTTCACGTCTTCAGAATTGATATTTTTACTCCTTGATGTATTTTCAAATCGACGGAATATCTTACTCTTTAAACTGCAATTTTGTCCTTACTTTCGTCGTTCAATAACTTAGATAACAGTATTCGATGAAAAAAACGAATTTAAAAAAATTATTATAACTATTTACAACTTTTTGTGACGTTCAATAGATGGTGCAAGATCGAAAGGGTCACAGATTAAAAATTGCCAAGCTGCTAGAATATCCGAAGCATCAGCAGCTTTATCTCGAGCTCGAGGAGAGCAAATTTCGTAAAAGGGGAAACTATTCAGTACACTTGAGGTTCGTCTCGAAGCTAAAGAATGAGCTCGAGGGCTTCTATCTCAGCAGTTACGTCAACGCCAAGGGAGAAAAAAGGTACTAAAGCTCATATTCGATGAAATAATGTGTTTTTAAAATGTAATATCTATCATCAATATCATAACATCAAAATCATTTTGAGTATTAAATTTCTTTTCGCATGCAATCGAAAAGAAAAATTTAATTATAATAATTCGATTAAAGTATTGTTGAGTTTTGCTTTATTATAATTTTTCTATTGTTTGTGTATACAATGTAGATCTATACACCCGACGGATATTAATTCGTGTGGAACGTTTTTGAAATCCTTTAATGAGATTAGTTGAAAGTCCGTTTGTGCCCAATAAGACTGTACTATTTTAAAAAGTTTCGTGTGAATTAATGTCCATCAGATGTACAATATCTTATGAAACTTGGAATATTCTTGTAAAAATTGTAACTCAATCACAACCTTGATAGAAAGAAAGTTTTTATGAGACATGTTTTCAATTATTTTGGGAAACTTATAATTATCAAATACAAGCCGTATTTAACAATACGTACAAAAAAAAATATTATAATATAACGATGGTTGTATTATAATATTATTTGAAGAGGAATGTACTAATAAACGTCTGAAACGTCGTCCATTAGATAAAACGTATTTTATTTTGTTTGAGAATTATTACCATCCATAAATGTATTTCTTAATACTCGTATTATAACGTCAATTATATAATATTCATTTAGCCGAATTAAGTTAATTCCTAGTCTTCCTATTCTACCTTAATTTCGTTTTTCAAATCTTGGCTTAAATTAGACGTTAATTATTGAATTTTTTAATTATATTAAAATTCTGGTAACTCCGGATCATTTTAGTAACTAATTATAAAGTCGTAACAAACCCATAAAGAAGTCAGATATCCCAAACTAATTAAAGATGATCAAGTATGATTAAAGTTCTACTTTTATTAAATTTTAAATGACATTTATATTATCAAATTTTCTAATAATATTATATAAATTGAATTACCGAATTTTCATATAAAGTACTTTTTTCATAGTTTTATATTCACTTTCCAGGATAATTAGAATATTTTAAAATCTAGCAGCATGATTTTCACTGCAATATCTCGCTCAAATTAACAAACTTTCTTCTACCAGGGATATTCAAGATTGACTTCTTAATCTTTATTCTTTCTATTATTCTATAACTTTACTGTCTAAATGCTTTGGTGAGAAAACGTTATCACTTTAACTGTCCACATGAAATAATTACACCCATAAAATAAGCCTCATACTTAAACTCTAATCAGAGGGACTCATTTTATCAATTTTAAATGGCGTGCCAATGATCTTCCCAGAACATTTAGACAGTGATTTTCGTTGCATGAGAAAAGTTCTCAAATCACCGTATCACATTTCATTTTAGCTCGCACCATTTTTAATATACGTTGGTCGTTTCTTTTGGTATTTAGGTAAAAAGTAAATCAATAAAAGTTGCTGGATGTTGTTGGTATATTTGTTCGCGCATTATCATCACTCATTAAATAAATCTTTTAATTTTGTGTAAAAGCTTTTTCAACGGTCATAGGTATCTGGCCACTACGCACTTCGAGCCAACCTATGCTCGCTCCGCGTTCCCCTGCTTCGACGAGCCCCAATTCAAGGCCAAATTCAAGGTGTCCATCTTTCGCGACAGGTTTCACATTGCTCTCTGCAACATGCCGATCGTCAACACGGAAGATGCGGGCTTCTATATGGGTACCGGACTCGTGAGTACAGCCGATCCATCCTTTAACGACACCGAAGAAACGTATAACTCGATTATCTCTCGATTGCTTTCTCAAAGAGACTTTTTTCCATTTCGACGTTGTATTCCGATAATGAAAATATCGCAACGCGTGGGAGGAAATATTGGATCTATAGAGGGGCTTTTTGTTCTCGGTGGAATGAGGCTGTAAACTGGTATTAAACTACAAGTTCGCGACTTCAGACTTTGTTTCTTAAGTATCTAGTATATTTTGGGATCCAAGATTTTACTATCAAAACAGAACGTTACTCTTTGAGAAAGTTTGAATGCACGTTTCAACCAGTCGATTACTTTAATGCAGTATAACTTTTAACATTTTTTAAGTGTCTTATAAGAAAAATTATACAGCTCGATTTTTTCTATCTCTCTGACAACATTTGAAGATTCATGACACGCTATGAGTATAAACCATTTCTTATCAAATGTATGTTTTCACAAATTAATTCTTGAATAATTGAATCCCATTTTAAGTTAGCATCACCTTGGAACGCTTTTAAGTATATCCCTATATTTCAAATTCAATTTCATCTGTCTTTTAAATATTAACTGATATAAACTCAGAAAACTAAATAATCCTCTTTATCATCTACTGGGATTACTTTAGATCTGCAATAAAAAAATTATTCAACTAACATTCTACATTGTACTGTAATCATGCAAGCTAAAGTAAACCTTCAGTGACTATAAATAACATAATTGTACTAAACAATTAAACGATGACTCATGATAAATATCGGATAAAAGATATCCGACTCAATGTCACAATTATGCTAGTCTGACAATAGACAACAAATTTGTCACAGCTACGCGACGACTTCCAAGAGTCCGTCGAGATGTCGACCTACCTAGTCGCCTTTGTCGTTTGCGACTTCAAACGTGTTTCCGAGGTGACGCGTCGCAACGTCAGTGTCAGCGTCTACACATCCGAAACAATGCTTCCGCAAGCTGATTACGCGGTGAAAACGGCTGCAAGGACGATGGACTACTTCGAGTCGTTCTTTGGAACTCAGTATCCACTGCCTAAGTTAGGTAAGAATCTGTTTTACAGTTTTTTTATGCGCGTACAAAATCAATCGAGTGTTCGAATTGAAGGAAAATTTTTAAATAAAACTTAATCATAAAAATATTTAAATATTTACGATAGAGATACTCCACCAAACGTTGCATGAGATACATTTAAGCTGGTCCAGTACCGTTTGCAGTGGCGAAAATTAAAAGAAAACTACAGTTTTGATAGAATTTCGGACTACTTACTAACTAACTTATACCATAAAACTAACATTTTTCGATTCTGCGGTATGGTAGATTTAATAGCTATTCCGGACTTTGCTGCTGGTGCCATGGAGAACTGGGGCTTGATAACGTATCGCGAGACATCGATCCTTTACGATTCTAACGAAACTTCAACAGCTGCACACGAGTGGGTTGCGGTAGTGGTAGCTCACGAATTAGCTCATCAATGGTTTGGTAATCTCGTGACCATGAAATGGTGGAACGATCTCTGGCTGAACGAAGGAGCTGCTAGCTTTTTCGAGTATAAGGGTGTAAACTACATCTCGCCCGAATGGAGTATGATGGACCAGTTCATTCTTGATAAGATACAGCCAGCATTGGATCTCGATGCTTTGGCCAGCAGTCATCCAATCAGTGTAGCAGTCAAAGACCCGTCAGAAATAGAGGCGATCTTTGACACTATAAGTTACAACAAAGGGGCCTCGATACTATACATGCTGGAAGGTTTCTTATGCGAGGATGTATTAAAAACTGGACTGAACGATTACTTAGGGACCCACGCTTATGGGAATGCAGATACCAATGACCTATGGTCTGTGTTTACCAAGCACGTTAATCGCACTTTTGATGTCAAGGTATATATACAGCTTCGCGTAAATTTATTTAACAATATTTATTATTTTAAAATCATCGTATCATTTGCAGGCTATAATGGACACGTGGACACAACAAACTGGATTCCCTCTAATTACGATTTCAAGAGAAGGTAATATGATTACTGCGTCACAAAAACGTTTTCTCGTATCGCCTCATGAAAATGAAACTGAGTTAAGTGAGCCCAAATCACCATTTAACTACAAGTGGTATGTGCCTCTGAGCTATTATACCAGTAAGGATCCTAAGGAAATTCAAACTGTCTGGATGAATATGAGTGACGGTAATTGGTGTTTATTTAATATTACTTTTAAATAAATGCGCCAATCACAATTACTAACTTCTTTTCCGTCCACAGTAACTTTCGAAGTACCTCCCGAGGTTGAATACATCAAATGCAACGTCAACCAGACGGGTTTCTATCGAGTTTCGTATCCGGACGACATGTGGTCCTCGATAATTCAGACTCTACTTAAAGATCACACTAAATTTAGTCCTGCCGATCGGGCGAATCTTATTGACGACGCTTTCACACTATGTAAAGCTGGTGAACTGAACGCCTCAATACCTTTGGAACTGTCGCTTTATCTGCTGAAAGAGAAGGACTACGTACCCTGGGCAACTGCTCTTAACTATCTGCATTCGTGGAAAGAAAAGTTGAGTGAGAGCTCGGCCTACAAGCGCTACATCGTATTTCTTAAGACATTACTGACACCCGTGACAGAATTCGTCGGTTGGAGCGATGAAGGATCCCACTTAAAAAAGTAAGTCTAAAATTCATTAGAATGATTTATTAACTGGTTGTTGTAGAATTCAGAATATTTTTTAATGATTTGCACCAAATCTTTCAGGCTGCTTCGCATCTTAGTATTGCAGTCTGCTGTAGATGTACAGCTGGACAAAGTGGTGAAACCCGCAAAGGATCTGTTCAAGGGTTGGATGTCCCGTAACACCAAAATAGCTCCCAACATCCGTGACGTTGTCTATGCTGCCGGAGTGAAGTTTGGCGGACAGGATGAATGGACTCATTGCTGGGAGACATATCGCAAGACTCTCTATCCTAGTGAGAAGCGCATAATGTTGCAGGCACTCGGTGCAACCACGGATCCTTGGTTGCTGCAGCGTTATCTACTGCAAACACTAGACAGAAACCTGGTGAGGCCACAAGATGTGGAAACTGTGATAGCCGCGGTATCCAAGAATTCGGAGGGAAAACTGTTGGCCTGGAGGCATTTAAAAGCGCACTGGCCACATATTCAAGGCCTCTTCGGCAATGGATCGCTCACAATAGGTGGGCTTATTCACGTCGTAACCTCGGACTTCTTTACCGAGTATGATTACCACGAGGTATGTTGAATGGCACGACTAGCATTTATTCATTTATAGAAAGAATTAAGAGAAATCTAACACTCATTCTTTATTTAGGTAAAGGAGTTTTTCAAAGACGTCGAGGTCGGTAGTGGTCAAAGAATGCTGGACCAAAGTCTCGAAACGATAAGGTTCAATATTCACTGGGTCAAGGAGAATGCGAACACCATAGACGAATGGCTAATTAATTATTTAGACAAAAAATCGAATAATTCAAGGTAAATTTTCTACTTCCGAAAATGAGGGAAAAAAGAAATACCGAAAATTCGATCAATGTTCATACTCGTGATGCGTAAAGCGTTTCTGTAACTTTCACATTTTCTTAACGAAAGCGTTTTTTACGAATAGGGAACCATTTACGTAAACCAAATTATATGCATATTATAATTAATTCGATGAGTTGATATTCTTTAGCTCAAAAAAATTACGAAGACTAGAAAGATTTGAAGATCTTAAATGCTTTTACTTTTTTCGAACCTAAAGAATATCACATGATCGGATAATTTACATTAAGTTCAATTCGAAGAGAAATGTAAAAGCGAGTTTTATTTTTCTGATGTTTTCTAACAAAATTTCATACGTAATGCTGTGAATGAATAAAAAATCTAACCAATAACGACTGACGCGTACGAGTGGATCGAGTTAAGAAAAGAAAATATGAAAAAATCGATCAATCGCGTGTTTATAAGCGAGTGTTCGAGTAGCATATCAAAGAAAGAGAAAGAGAGAGAGAAGAATAGGCCCATCGAGAATTCGATGTTTAAGGCAAGTGAAGTCCGACGACGAATTTTGGGGCCCAGAGATGAAAATTAAAAGTGCAAAGGCAAGATTCTTTTTTTTAAGATCGTGTACGACATAAAACGGATATTTTACTATGCTGAGACTTGAAGTGCAGTTGATGATAATGATATTGATGATGGCTATGATGACGGTGATGATAATGATGTAGTTTAGATAATACATGAGTGTAGCTTCGTGCAGTGTGCATAAATGTGTGTAAGCTAATGAAAAAAGTGTCTCAAACGCCTAAAAACCGAGAAAAATCGCGCCCAAGAAGGAATTTTTTCAAGTGGTAACTATACTACCACTTTTTCCCTCCTTGTACTTTATGATTGCTGTATTAATCTATAATTAACTATTTATATTTCCTTTTTATACGTATTTACGGGACTGAATTATATAGGGTTCAGTCTTGTCAATCCGATCCATGTTTTTTTTTCTGTCGTAACTGATCTATTTACCTAAGATTATATTAATACCTGAATTGAAATTTTTTAAAAACAACTTATTTTTCATCAATTTCTTATGATAACAAAAATATATAAAGGTAAGATTTCTTCTTAAAATATTATCACTAAGATATAACTTATAAAAAATAACATCAAATAAGTTTTTTCAACAATAAGTATTTATAAAATCGGAAATGCTGATTTAAAGCAAGATTCATCTTCAAATCTATAAGCGAGGAAAATTACTTCTTTTAGATCGAAAAGGAATCAATCAATCATACAGTCTTCGATATTAAATAATTTACATGAAAGAAGTGCAATTTTTACACTTATCAAAGATTGATTTCCAATTGATTCAAAAGAAATGTTTTTTCACAATTTAACAGTGATCTGGCCCTTATTAATTCAAACACCTGCCACAACACAGCAAAATATTATACAAATACAATGCCATTCTTATAAGGATGCAAAGTTGACGATTCAATACAATCATTTAGGATAGTCACTAATTCTACTAATTACTTTATTTCATCGAGTACTCATATTATCACTTCGTATAAAAGTCAATAGTCTTAAAATTGACGGGAAAAAGTTCTTCTTGTGGACGCTGCGATACAAAAAAAAATGCAAAAATCCTATGTCGTTAAAAGAAACGAATTCCTGCCCCGTCCGCTTTTTAAAAAAAAAACTAAAAAAAAAGCAGAAGTATCTGAACCGCGAATAAAAATGTAACGCGATATGCCACAGCCCGTCTCTTTTTTGTACGATTTCTTCTTATATCGTCTCTATAATGGTATTATCTATTGCTATTTATTATTAAATTGTATTAAATGAAAAAAAAAAGAAAACAAGTAAATTACTCATACGATTTTTGAGATAACGGGATCGCCAATAAGCTCGACAATGATTAGCAACAAAAATAAAATAAACAAAGTGAGTTTTTTCAATTTAAAATAAAAACAGGAAAACGCGATTTTTAAAAATGCGCAAAAATGAATCTAAACTTAAGAAAGTACGGGACGTTCTTTTTTCTCAAATACAATTAATGAGCAAACCATTTTCTCACTTCGACGCACAGTGGACACAAAATAAAAAAAAATTGCACTGTAAATATTCATGAGCAATTGTAACCGATACGTGTATCGAAATGGAGACTAAAATATAAAGACGAGCAATCATGGGCAATGGAATCTCTCTGTTTATCTAACAATCGAAGTTGATGAAATGTTTCAGTACTAATGATCAGACAAAAAATATTTTAAATACACAGATAAATGTTTGCAAAATTTTATCAAAAAACAATTTTTATGAATAACTTATAAATATCATTTTACGTTTAATATAGAAATATCATTTAAGTGCACCAATTTGCCCATGATTGCCGGGAAAAAAAGTAAATTAAAAAGTATAAGAAAGAAAAAGTCTTGCGGAAGCTCCACAGTGTTTTTTTCTTTCTTCGAAGCTTCCACTCACACATACACACTCACAAATACCCGCAGTCCCAACGTCGGATCTATAGATTTTGATATATGCTCCGAAATAAAAAAAAAATTTGCGAATTATAACGAATCGACGCACAAATGATTAAAAGAAAGAAAGAAAGAAAGAAAGAAAAAAAAACTAATGTAATCTCTCCCTTGAACATTTGTAAATAGCCTATTTTTTCACTGAACAAAATAATAAAAGAAGAAAAAGAGAATAAAAAAAAATTCCTCATTGAAAATTGTTGATGCGAATGCGCGAATGCAATGATGATATACATGTGGCCGAGGAAATAATTGACGATGATAATGCGATGTGATGGAAGCAAAGGTGTATATCGATTGGCCTACTACTACGGCGACTATTGTAATTAGTTAATATACCAATTTTACGGTGCGCATTAAACGCGAAATAAGAGCGAGATATAGAAAATTAATTTTACATACTAATTTTAGTTACCACTTTCGTCTCTCGAACTCGTGAGAGAACCAGAATAATAATATTCTCAGATTCTGGAATGATAAAAATAAATCACTGTTGATCCAAAAGTCTGCTCCAAAGGGAAAATTTCATACGATCGAGTCAACGCTAAATAGTGACAAACTTGCATTGGCATTTATTTGAAACTTAGATTTGATTTAAAATTCGTGAAATTATCACAATGGAAGGCGTACTTTGGATTGAAGAAAAGTGAATTTTATCTATTCAGATTTTCGGGAATACTACTCGAGGTGCTGCCGTCATTACCGAACTATAGAATCTCAATATTTTATAAATTTGTAATTCATTTGTTTACTTATTTTACGGTGTATTTATCTGTTGTTATATGTGTACATTCATACTAGTTTATATTATTCATTTATAGGTTACCGAAAGCATCGTATTCGAAACAGTATTTTTTATTGTTTCTATGTGTGTAACTCGCCTAGTGATTTTTGTTGAACTTTCCTAATAGTCGTAATGATTCTACTTTATTGAATTCATATTTTTTAACATGCACATTATCTGCAAAGAAACGATATTAATACATAACATACTTTGGTCAACGATACAAAATTTATGAAATATCAATACTATCACACAGTATTATTTCTCAGTCGATAAAAAAGAATTTTTACACTTTACCTGTAAAGAAAATTTCTGATCGAAAAGCGAAAAACGCTGTTTGCAAAAGAAAACTAAATAACTGCCATAGAGTCGTTCTTTTCTGTGAATTTTTAAATATACATATACTTTCGACTTAAACGAGGTTACGATATACTAAAAATTTTGTCCTACTAAAAATCCCTTATTTAATATTCTATAAGCTAAATCGTACATACTAAAACGTAGACAGGGAGAAACTAAAAGAAGCGAAAAAATCGATTTTCAATGTTCGATGCCAAAACACTGTCGTATTTTATTCAATCTATACCAAAAAATTTCGTGAATTCGTCATCCAATCAAATCGATCAACCAAAAGACATTCGGCTTCTTTTCACATTATATTGCGAGTCAAGTCGAGTGCGGATGTAATATTGCAATGGAAGAGGGAAACCACAAAAAATAATGCGGATATTCACACGTTAAGACTGGACACCAGAGTAAGAGTTAATTATATATATATATATATATATTATGAATTATAGTAGACGTATATATACATATACGAATATATATGTATTTTGTGCAATCATGAAACGGAGCGAAGGGTTCTGCGTATTAACTACAGTATACATATTATTAAGTAAGTTAAAGAATAAACCAAATACAAAATGGCAAGCTCTTAATTTCGAACGTTCGCAGAATGATCGATCGTTATTTGCAAACATTCAAAAATGCTAGTCTAATATTTATTATGAAATTGTTCATAAGAGGTATATTGAAAAAATTGATTAAGAAAATCGTTTAATAGCAGCCGTTATTTTAAAGAATCTGACCTTTTAAAATTAAAATTAATCCACCATTATACGTTACACATTATTATTTTGAATGTCTATAATTTTCAAAAATTGGAACGTTCGAAATTGCGTAGTACACCATAATTTAAAAGAATAAGGCATCGTGAACCGAAAATACCACAAGAGAACGTCGTCTGTCGCATTACTCATGCAAACTTCTAACTAAACACTGTGAAAAGAATACCTATAAAGTCGGTAGGAGCGAATGATGGACTAAGTGATGGCCGATGCTCTCTATAACTGTATAATGTTGTCATAGATATTTTGTTGTATGAAAGAAAATTAAAGATGAAAAAGTGAAACAAACAGAAACTGTAATGAGTGCAGGGGTAAACGAACAAAGTGAACAGTGCTACCGAGACATGTACGAGCGTACAAATTAAATATATATAGATTATATGTTTAAAGTAAAAAAAAAAGAATTCGAAGCTTTGTTTCATTGTATTTCATATACCTGCAGTACTATCCTTTTCCATTTTAGATGAAAATGTTGAGCTGGAAGCATTGAAATGATAACACAGGCCCACAAAAAAAATAAA
>UELV01000938.1:0-21393 GCA_900490015.1 Megastigmus stigmatizans
TTGACACACGGTAAATAATTCGCGTACGATAATCAGCACACGATAACTAAACGCCTGCTTGATAACTGACACACGGTAACTAATTTTCCGTGTCTGAGAGAGCACGATAACTAACTCAAATGTTCATTCTCTGTTTTGATTAAAATTTTATATTATTTTATATTATGTAATTGCTGAAAAAATTCCTACTAGTAGTAAAGGCATCAAAGTATACTATAAATAACCTTCCAAATACAAAAATTCTTTAAAAATTATTAAATTCACCGAAAACTTGGAGCATGGCCCTTAATGGGCACGATAACTGACACACTTACCCTAGATAGTTGGAATAAACTTTTTTTCATAAACCGGTTTAACTTAAGCAATGTCTTATTTTAAAACTCATCGAAAAATCAAACCATGTACGAATACAAGAGTTTGTTTACCCGACGAAAGACTTTCAGTGGTCAAGGTTACAACTTTTATTAGTGACCGCAGCATTTGTAGGAACTCGTTTCTTTGAGTTTGCAACATTCTGATGCAGCACATGAATGAAATATTTTACTCCGAATAAAATAGATGGAAGCACAAGAAATTATGACGCATTTCGCGTCATCTGGTTTTTGTTTTACTATTTTGAGTATAAAATTGAGGAAAAGCTAGGTAAAATTTGCTGATGATGTCTCGAAAAAGAGTTTCACCGGTATTCATGGAGCGAAGAATTACAAATTCAGATTAAACATTTATCTTCGTATTCGCAATAGTTATTCGATAGCTAATCTATAGTAAACATTCCTTCCGCATATCTTTACAATCTAATTGTATCTATAATTTGTCATAAAAGCAGTGTTTTTGCGAGAGGTAAAAAAAAGATGTTTACTGATTTACTAAAAATAAATATTTTGTTAATTTGTTAATTGAAATTTCTGAATACGCCTAGCGAAATGAAGTTATCATATATAAGGAGTTTACTCAATTTACATCATATCAAGATGCAAAAAATTATTTGCTAACGTTTAGCTATGTTATATCAAGGATGGAAGTTTCTAAACTAATATGCTCAAAATTAATGTATGTAAAAATCTTATATGAATAGTGAATAATAATAAGCCTTCAAATATCATCGAGTGAGGAAAACATTTAGAAAAATGAAACTTTAAAAGCTTTCAAAATTTGTGAAATACAAATATTTGATGATATGAACAAACATCAGAAGCAAATTGTGGTTTAATGGTTCATCGTAGAAATCGTTTGGTTTTTGGTGTACATATCGAAAAGTGAAGCTGTTCAGGATCTTGAAATTTAGGCGAAAGTATACATTGCTGTATAAATAAGTGCAATTGGGAAGAAAGTGTGTTGAAACTTTTGGGAATGTTCTTGCTTTTAAGTGTATATTATACTACTTATACAAAGTCCTTAATTGACTTATAGTTAACTAGAAAAGTAAAAAAATCGTAGAAATAAAAAATGTAACAGTCGTTTGAGATGTTATTTTTAAATAATAGTCTATAACGAAGAAGAAAGACGAATGTAATTAAAACTAGTATATACACGAGAAAATCCGAACGAATAAAAATTTATGCCTCACGAACGAGTATACGCAGTATTTAGATGTGTACACAGACACTAAAACTGAAAGATATGCTCAAATAATAGTCTACCTATATGTATACGCATATTACAAAAGAGAATACATTCTTCTTACAATGATAAAAATTTAAATTCTTAAGTGTGACATAAATAATTTAATCGGTTATTAAAGTAATCGACTTCGAACGTTGCTTTTGCCGACTCCACGCAACTTTTAAATGTTCAGAAAAATTTTCATCACCGATTATTTCACGATTGTACATGAACGAGATACACCTGCGATTCGATGCATTCATTTCAACTGCGTCAACCCAACGTACATAATCTTTCCACAATCGTTTGGGTTCCTTCCACTCTCGTTTAACAAACTAACGAGGCCGCAACATTATAATTCAGTCAAAACAATACATTGCGAAACAGACGGATATATTTTTATATAAATATAACGTGAGACGACTTACGATAGCGAACCTCGTGGCCGGTTTGACTTTACCGCCAAGCTTGAGGTCAGCCGAGAAGCGCATCGCCTCGAGGACGGTGAGTTTCGGCTGGACGAGATCCTCCTGCATAATGTAGCAGGACGAGCGTCTGAACTCTTTGAGATCCCGCGGCTGGCCGTTTATGTTGACGAGACCCGCTGCTCCCTCGCATCTGGAACAGTTGAGATGCAAACACATTTCATGACGCGCGTGTGTTCCGGTATATAGACGTATGCGCGCGGAAGATTTTGCAGTGGTTTATACAGAGATGCATAATTTTGCTTTTGCTCTCGAGACATTTTATTCAAATGAGTCGAGCAACGTAATTGAAGTGCAATTAATGCCACTGACGTAATTTCTATGTTAGTTTACTGCCTTTTTTTTTCGTCAAGTGATAAAAAAAGACGCATGACGTCGAATCATTTGCTTATAAAAGAAGTTTAACATATTCAACATTTAGTTATTGTGATAGCTGATATTGCGAGTGTATGGAATGCACGCGCAATACATTTTCAATGCTCAAACGAGGAAACAAAACCCGTGTAATAAGAGATTGTATTTATATGTATTACTGAAATACGGTAATCTTTTGAGATGAGTTTATCAGCTTTATCGTTGCTGCAATAAAATCAGTAAATTCATCTGCATTTATTTTTTGGAAAAAGGAGCTTAATCACTATGATTATAAATAATGCATCAATATATATTTTGTTTTTAAAAATTCTGTGCCTAATATATAAATCAAGTTTTTAAACATGCACATAATTATTATTCATAGTATAAATCAAACTTGTAATATTAAATCATCTTAACGATGAAAACATCAAACCATAGATTTATCGTTAAAATCGTGTTTTATTGGACTTGGATGAATATTATACCTACTTACATACATTTATAAAATAGTGCAGTAAACCTTGTATAATATCTTCATAACGTTTTTATCGTTTGAAAGCTTTAAATGTCTTTATGTAATAAAATTTTTTATAATGAAACAATTAATTTGGCATGAACATTGAATAATAAATTTAAATGCTGTAACGATCGCGAAGACCTTCATTTCAATACTTTACCATGCAAAAAGAGAGTATTTAGTCTTGTTAGATTGAGAGGATAGGATATCATATTATATCCATTCATTTAATAATAACTTTATAAATGGACAATATATCGGTCATTGTCTATGCAAATGAGTATTGGAAACACGATTCGAGGAAAGTATTTTCTGCCTGTATAAATTAGCTATTTACATCAAGTGCGTATAAATTGCAATGTTTACTCAAAGATTTCTACAAACTTTATGATCTTAGTATTGAGTAAATATTTTTTATCTCAAAATCCCACAAAGCATTATTAAAGATGTGCAGATAAATGTACAGATAAATAGCTTCGCACAAAACGAAATGTCTGCAGAAATCAATTTAAGCTTCATATTATCTGCAACAATCATACTAAATATCGATACTTTAGGTTTTTTTTTTAAATTTTGATCCCTCGATTTAGTTATTTTTAACATCAACACACTGCTAATATAATAAAAGTTATTTTCATTTGAGCGAATCCCTCCCACATCCAATCCCAAAAAGAATAATCTCAGTGCCATTGATGCACAAAGCTATACAGGCGCTAAAATACATATCTGGTGACTCGCAGAAAAAACTTGCTGCACGGGTCTCTCCATAAATTTTATCCGCAATTCGAGCGATTCGTTCCAGTCAAAATTTCTATATAGAAGAATATGCCTATCCTCATTATACAAACTCGCGCATCACGAGCGTTGATTTAGTCATATACATTTGTTGCACGTGGCGTCACCGGCAACAGCTGCTTCTCGTGTCGTAGGTCGAACGGTCAGTGATCCCTGAGTGTATTATCATATTTTTAGAGAAGTGTGTAGATGACGCGTCGATGTGATACGACAATCTTAGGCGTTGCCAATCTTTTAAATGTGCTGATTTATATGAACGTCTCGATATTGGGATTAGAAAAAATAAGTATGACCGGCGGAATTTGGATGATTCAGAAAATGTTTATTTAAAATTTTTAATTTGTTTTAGTTTATGAATCCATATTTTGTTGCTTTATTAACATTTATAAATATTATTATACTTTTGATTTAATTTCAAAAGAATTGGTAAGTTTATAACTATCACCTCTTTGACATATGCACGCTTATTGTTTTAGTCTGTCTATGACCTTGGCAATCGAACCCTCATTGTCGATTCGGCTTTTTATCACGGAGATCTATTCAAATAGTATATTTACATTTGCAGTATTACTTTTCAGATTTTTTTACAGTAGATGAGCCTTTAGGCTTGTTTTTATTATCTTATGCACATGGCACAGATGAGTTATCACGCAATTTATAAAACAGCTTGTTTTAAAGTGCTGAGTAATTGTTAGAAGGATGTTTAATCAAATATTATTATTTTCTTAATGTCTTACGTGGATTAATAATAACGTAGTCAAGAATTTTTCTTCTAGATACAATTTAGTTGAATTGAAACAAAAATAACTATTGCGTTATAATAATGAATTATTCAGTGATCAGTATTATCAACCAAAAACCGCAGGAAACCTTTTCTAAAGAATAAGATAACGGTTAGTAAACTAAAGCGCACAACCTACAGACATATTTTTATTTAAAAAATTACTCTTATACAAAAGAAATGAAACATTTGAACCTGTTCTTTCCAGTAAAGAGCATTGAAGTGTAAATGTACTTACGATTCAATTGATGAAGAAAAATGAACCTAAATCAATCATGGTGACCTCTAAATGTGTGACACCGAGTGCAAAAATTTAACATCGCAGAAAATACGATTTTCACGCCGTTACTTCGGTAAGAAGAAGTCATCGTCATCGCTCATCTTCTAGCCACATAATAAGCCAATGGAAACGTCTTCGTAATTGATAAGTTACATTTAATACTACTTAATTATAGTTTGACACTTTTGAATGAAAATAGGAAATTACCAAAGATTACTTTATTTTTAATATTATTCAAAATAAATTAAATAAATGTTTCGGTATATTCGCCAAATTTTAATTACGATGAATAAGTTTAAGGAGCATAAAGAGCAGTGCTGTTCTAAGAAATCGACTTGGTATTCACGCGTCCAGGTGCGATCGTTTTTATGCCATAGTTCCTCGGCATGACCCAAGAACATTGTATAGGCTTCAGACTTTGACCGACTAATTTTATAACGTGAGGCTCAACACAATATCCGATCGATAACTAAGACTTCCTTCGTGTGTAAAACGTTTAAAGAGATATCATTAGACTTTTTCGGTCGCAGTTATTTGGGCTAAAGATAGGGAATAGTAAGAATTCGGAACATCTTCCGTAGCACATTTGTTTTTGTAGACGTATTATATCATTGAGGCCAAGGGTGCATTGAGTATTCGAGGCAATGGTCTTTCGTAATATATAGAGGAAACGATTGTGTTTGTATGCTTAGCCAGCTTCATTCTTTATTATTCCATGTGGTCGCTCGGCGTGGCGAAAGAACGATTCCTAAATTCGATACAGAAATACTCTTAATCAATCAGTTTAGGTTGGACGATTGCGACACGAGTGACATATATTTGACAAATTATATATGAGTGAGATCGAGTGACATGTAATACTATATTCTGATTTCCTGTTTACAAATAATACCCAAAATTAAAAAGGTATCTTGTTCCTTTGAGATTCGACTGGATTATTCTTATCTATTCTGAATCCAAATCTGACCTCAGAATTGGTTCATTACGTCAGGATTTTTAGATATCTTATATTAGAGGAATATCGTGATATATTAAATTACGAAGTCAAAATTTTTTGTGATTATTTTGGCAAGTGGATATTATATAGTCGATACATCCATTCGAATCGACCCCATACGATTTTTGTCTCCTGCATATGCCAATTTTATGTTTCAAAATATATCTCAAGAGCAAATAAAATGAACAAACGGTTATGGTTTTGAATCCTTGTGAACTTTGAATAGGCATATGTAGGAGGCAAGAAATCGTATGGTGCCGATTAAAAATGGATTTTGAAAGGTGTATCGAGCACTATATAATACCACTTATCAAAATAATCAAAAAAAATGTTTAACTTCGTAATTTAAGATATGCCGATACTCTTGTAATTTTGAGGTCAGATTCAGATTTGGTGGTTCACAATACATAAGAATAGTCTAGTAAGATTTAAAAAACAGGATACTTTTTAATTTTGTGTGCCTGTATTACCATAAAATATTTTCTACATAGCCGTAAAGCTTAATGATCGTATTACAATTTAAGACCCAGTACTAATGACGCCAGTTTGCAAACCATTAATTGCGACTATAAAATTTCGTTTATTGAATGTTATCTTTTACTCGTGTTTATTTGATTAAATTATATTGATAAATATTAACTATTTATGAATTTTACTGTTATATATCGATTTTATTGAAATGGTATGCTGCTTGTTCAGATAATCGCGATAATCTCCAATCATTAGCGTACCTGAGTTTTTTATGGTATTATTATGAAGAATATACGAATATATACTGCATATTTTTGAACTTGGATTATGTTTAATAGCACATACGCTGCACTAATTTCGTTAAAATTATTTCAGTCAAATCCATATTTTTTGTAGCACTTAATAATTTAATTATGCAGTTTGATAATTTAACTATGTATTATAAATACTATCCAAGAATAATGTTTTTTAATGACATATTATGTACAAATCAATTTGAAACTGTCAGTATTAAGTGCATCATTATTATAATTATATACAATTTTTGTGATCGTTCAAAAAATAACGTACCATCACATACGAAATTGGCATATCATCATTTCTTGTCATAAATTATAAAAAAAAACACCTACATAATGATCATGACATATGCTGGCATTTTAGATAATTTATGTATCTATCACAATATACCTTGTATATTATGATCATACTTTTATATTTGTGTTAGTGTAAGTTTTAAATAAATATCGCGACAAAGTTCTATTGAGAAAAAATATAATAGAAAAGGTTTCATATATATAATACACTAATTTGTCAAACGAATTATAATTTCATCATATATCCTGTACCATGTTATTAGCAGATACTCAATTATCGTGTTTAAACAGATTATTGATTATTTTCTTATCATTTTCAACGAATTTTATAACTTTTATCTTTTAATCTTATTAGGACAATGTTCTCATCAAATTCTATTGAGGAAAACAATCAAAATAACTTGACTGATATAATTTTCATGTATAATTTTTTACTACTTGTGACAAACATCCCATCTTAGCGGAACTTTTTGAACTTCTATTTTATGCATATTGTGGTTGTAGAGCAGTTTATACTTTTAACTCTCCTGCGTTTAGATTGCGTAGGTTTTGGAACTTTCATGAGATTGACTTATCTAGCTATTCTTCATTATATTCTTTCGTTATTAGAATATTATTAAGGTAATAATAATGAATAGAAATTTTCTGTAGTATAAGGTGTACTGTTCAACTCGTCACATAAAAAGTATTTTGGTTACTCTCGTTGAAGTTTATTAATAAATAAATAAATAAAAAATATAATACATATGCACGGAATATTGAATGTTTAGCAGAGCTGCAATTAATGTCGTATAAATGGATTTAATTAATATCATATAAATCAATTCTGATATGTTTAAAATTCAATTAAGCATATATTGTGCTTCTACTTATGCTTTAAAGCGATAACAAAATCAGCTTATGTGAAAGATTCCACACCTCATAAATCACTCACTAAATATAGTACCTATAGAATTCATATCGAACTTTGAAATATGCATAAATGCGTATCATAAATCACAATTGACGTACTTGTATCCAGCCATGACATTGAGAAGGGTTGATTTTCCAGCTCCGGACGGTCCCATAATCGCCGTCAGTTCGCCGGACTTGAACTGTCCGCTGACACCCCTCAATATCAGCTTCGAGCCTGCAACAGACAAAACCAGGCCGTCGAGTCAAGTGAGCAGAAAGAAAAAAAAAAAAAAAAAAAAAACCAAAATAAATCGCTAGTCATTAAAGTTAAATAACGAATTGCGCAACCGTCAATGATTTCCGCTTGGGAATGCGCCTCGTGTCGACTCAAGTCTCTATAATGCGCCATGGTATACTTTAGCCGATACTATAATACGTTGCTACACGTGCTACCATATTACATATGCACGGGGATTTCGCGTGTATACGCCGCTGCACGAGTGAAAAACGATGATTAAAAATCTGTCTCGGGTGAAACGTGTCATGCTGCTTGGTCTGCGACTGCTTTGGACGCGAGCGCAGGAGAGATACATTTTTTTGGTATTTTCATCGGTGAAATCCTGACACTCGCTGCAGCTGCGCCGGGCGCTTCCGCGTTTGCGCGAAAAACGTCGACGTTCTACTACACGTTACAACGAATACTCGCTGTCTGTCATCGTTTCTTATCTGTTTTCGAATTCTGTTTTACTACTTATTGTAACGGCTTATTGTGATATTGTCTCATAACAAATAACTTGGTCATATATCGGTGTTAATTTTAGGCTTATTTTGCAGAATTCTGTAGAATAAATCAAAGCAGATTATTCTACAGACAGACCTACTTTTCAGTGATTTTGGTTTTACTTTATTTTGCTTTTATCGATAAGGAAAATAAATCGACTCCTCAAATTTTTATCAAGCTTCGTTATACTATTTTCAAAAGTCTACAATTATTTAATGACTATTCTTCTTAAATTGTTTATCTAACATTGCTTATTTATCATCATAGAGTAGATGAAAAGCAGTTTACTATAGACACAATTACGCATAATGAGTAACCGGAATCACATGCAAGACACGCGCGCGTCACTATTTGAAAACAGGCAGAAAGAGTTGCATCAAGAAGAATATCCACAAAAAAGAAAAGAAAAAAAAGATGCGCATGCATTTTATAAAAAGAAGACTCGGGGAAAGTTTCACCTTTTGTTTCGGATTTCATTCTTAAGCGATACACGCGTATGTACGAGGCTCATGTGAATGCAAAGCATTCGGTCACCACCCACAATAGTGTATTTCTCACGCGTGCAAGAGCAACTCCCCGGTGCAACAATGGCTTGGAAATAGTAAACTTGAAATTCTTCAGGCGTGCGAAGAAAGGCCAGTAATTCGAATTGTCGTTCGTGCATTAGCTACAAAGCCATTTGGCTTTCCACGAAATCTATTGCTCAATTAAATTGTTAAGCATTTTTCTTTATTAGCCAGGAAAGGCATTAGGGAAGATGTTTTGGTTTGCGTAATAATCTTTTTGCGAGCAAACGTTGCATGAAAATAAACACGTGAGAAATTGTTGTTTTTCATTTTGACAAAATTACGTTGATATTAAACTTCAGGATAAGAAATTGATAATGCATTTTACTTGTGTACTTAGTATGTTCAACATCCTATAAATCTATAAAAATATCAGTTATTAATCGACGAATTTTTATTAAACATTTTTCAAGAAGAGCGTAATTAGATTATAGTGTTATTCAGTAATTCAAATAACAACCGATCAAATTGAAGAAAAAATTTCTTTTCCTAGCGGGAAAACTTCATATCAGTCAACCTATGATTCTATAACGTTGTACGATAAAAAGAGTGCGCGTAATATTGAATGAAATGTGTTATTATTATATAATAGTTTTCAATATCTAATTATCCAATTGCATTAATATACTATACTATTTTATTCTATTCTACAAAGTATTTTGAAGAGTGAGAATGCAGATCACATAAATTTTATATCTATAAATGAAGAAAAAATGAAATTGTATGATAGATATAATAAGAAATCAAATTTGAATGGCGTTAAAAGCAAGCTTGAAAATTAGATGCGATTGAAAGCAAGAATATGCATGCGAGAATATTATGACATCAACGCCTAGTTTAAAACAAAAAGCAAATCTGCCGCAGTGAATATAAGAAAAATAAAAAAACAACAAAAATTTATTTATTTAAATTAAAAAAGTGGTTTTCAAAAGTCCAATTTATATTAATCATTGGCAAAAAAACTATTCAATATACTTTTATAGTTGATAAAGCGTTAATGTATTAAATGTCATTAAGAATTCACAATAATAATAATGTCTCGAAAATACCTTCTAATTTTTTTTTTGCATTTATTTATTGACGCTAAATAAACAAACTTTCTATATTGTAAAGACAAATAAAATTCTGCCACTTAATTATAATTAAAAATACGAGTAATTTTATGGAAACGATTATAACAAAATAAGTTTTTCCTTGTCACATATACTACAAGCTACAAAGTTTCCTGAAATCATTCAAAGAATCACGCGATTACGCGATGCGATAATAAGTTGCTCGTCCCAACTCCACCTATACAGAATTATTACCGCATCAGAATGTAGAACTCGCCACGTGTTCATTCATTCTCTTGTGCATATTTGTACTATAAATATACATATATAAGAGTCACGGGTAACAACACTGCGTCCATATATAAAACTGATTGATAAAAGAGAAAAAGAACGAAGCATCGAGAATGTCTTGATATCGTCTAGTCAAGCTCTCGGTACAAGTCCTTCGATCAAGGTCGAATCGTTACACCGCACCGCTATTGAAATTAACCGTCGTTTTGTTTTTCTCCACTTTTACTTAGTATATTTAGGAGCGTGAGATGGTCACGAAGAATCTGCTCCATCTGATCAAACTGATTTCTTTGATGTGCTTTTGTGTTGAAATGCAATTTTCGCGATTGGCGTGCGCTGTTCTTCGTTGAGATGATGATTGTTGGTATTAGACTGAATGTGGGGAGTTTGTAATTTGCGCTTGACGCTCGCACTTTATACTTATGTTAATTTTATTATAAATGGCTTTTTTGATGCATCTGCGCTCACTTCCTGTTATCGTTAGCTTCTTCATTTGATTCTATTTACAAGCGGTTAAGGTCTTATGCTTAAGGTCTTTTTTTGTCAATCGTGTTTTTATTCTTAAACTGTCGTTGTTGAAGCGCTGAAAGTAAGACATTCTGTGCCATCAATGGAAATCAATTGAAATCAATTGAATTTTAGTTTCACCTCCAGTTAAACCTCCAATCACAGTTATTAAATGGAAATAAAATAAATTTCAAGAAAGTCAATAACGAATCGAGTAACAACTTCAGTGATCAATCCAAAATGTCTTCTCATTCATAATGATATCTTGTAAATGTTGAATTTCAAAGATTTCTCACATTACATAGATTCAACGATTATTTTATAAAATTTGGCAATAACATTAGAAAACAGAAAAGTTATATCATATGTTATTAATATTGCTTATGAATTGTTGTTAAATAGTTATTGTAGAAAGTAATAAAGAAATTCATCACTGTTACGAACACATTTCGTTAAATAATCTTTTTTTTCGTGACAACGGCTTACTTAGAAATTAGCTGAGAGTGAGATTTTGCAGGATCATACTTTCTAACTATAATTACAGGCTAGGCACAAAGTTTTTCATTTTCTTTAACTGCGAGAAATTTCGGGAAAAAAGAGATGATACGCGAAAGTGCAGCCGCTCTATAATATCTAACGTTGTTCTTCTGCAACTCTTTAGCACTTTCTCACTTTCGTTGACCCTGCAATTGATCGATAGATTTAGAGCCAGTGCTGTTATACATGAAAAGTGAAACCATTTAGTAATTTAGCCTAGCAGTGATTGAATGTCATTCTTAATTACTTGAATATTTTAAATTATTATTTAATTTTTTTATTTCAATGTTGTTCCATTTAAATATCGACGGCTGGGTGGAAGAATGTACAATTTCGATGTTACCTTGAAGAAACTACTATCTCGGATGCGTCCAGCATAGCAGATAGTGCATTATTCGAGGCAACTCCGAATAGTACGTTCTTCCACCCAACTGTCGATATGTAAAAGTTGTATAACAACGAAACTTTTATTATTTGTATTAAGAAATTTCATTAGAAAAAACCTCTGGTTTTTAAATATTAAATGATTTCTTTCCAATAATTATTCCTCAACTTAGAATCAAATAAAAAAATTTAAGATTAAAAATTACAAAAAGGTCTGAATTATTTTTAATGATGTTTCAAATGCCACAAAATCCACGAAGTTTCGATACAATTTCACTTATTTTTGGTAAGTTTGGCCGTGCGATGACGCAAATTCTATTTCTACTGCTGAAGACATTTCTTTATTGAATGCAAATTGTATAAATCGTAATACAATAGGGTAATATTAAGTGACCTGTAAACAGTACAAGTCTTGTGGTCAATGAATTTCCCATGAGACTCACTATTTCTTCTTATTCTACTGTAATTTAAAGTGATTCTCCTGTATTGTTATTTAATTGATATTGATTAAGTTAAAAATCAATTCTATTTATAAAAACCACTCTTCTTCTAATGCTTGTTATTTATTACAACTTATGCCCTTTCCAGACATAAAGATATGTTTAGATTGCAATTGACTTTCACGTCTGAATAACATTTATTTTGTTGAAGTAAATAAAGCTTATTTGGTACTAAAAAATAGAAAATATATTCTTTGGATTACATTGTCCTAAAATTCGTTACATCAATTGTACTATTATAGGTATTACAGGTCAAAGTTGAATATAAATTGCGGTCTAAAATGATTTTTCTGTTCGGAAAAGACATTACACGAAAGTAGCAATTAATTTAACATAAAAACTGTTTCAGAGTAAAAATGATTAATTTAAGTCTACTTTTTATAGCTTAAGTATTTATAAGATTTGTTTTTATAAACAGTGCTTGAAGAGTATGTTTTACTTCAGAAAACATCCAAGACTAAAATATAAACTGACTTTACGAAATCTGCACGATAATTAACGAATCACTCAATCCACTCATAACAAGTGTGATATGCATTATTATCGATGATTGAACGTTGATTAAAGTTCCGTTTTGTATCGTTACAAGTTGAAGTATCATCAATTGCATGTAGATCATTTTTAACGACAACATTGTTAATTTAATTTGCTTCAATTTGTATTTGAAGTGGAATAAGTAGTAAACTATTGTTACTCGTTAGAGGAAGAGAGATGAAATATTTCACGATTATCATTCGCAAGAAGTTCTGCTTATAAACTCAGACTCTTGGCCTTCTCATTATCTTCTCCTCGATGGTGCTGCGTTTTCTTTCCACTTTACTTGTCAACTAAGTTATTGCACCATACAAAAACAAGCCATTGGCGGATGTCCGTCGCTTTTTGCTGCGTGCACGCTTTTTTTCGCGCCCTTTATACTCAGGCGTTGACCCGATAACAAAATCAAGCGTGTCCAGAAATTCGTTCGTTTTAGAGAGTTTGGCCTTCAGAACGAATCGATGTGAACGAATTTACTAACTTAAATCTTAGACTACTTAAAATTTGGCCTCATTGAATCATCGATTATGGCATCGCAAACTGGTTTACCGAAGAAAAACTTGTTATTCCTAACGCCAATTTCCTCTGTTGCACATAGCCGATAATTTTCGTAGTTTTCCATCCAGTGATTTAGTCTTTTATTAAATGCCTCGGAAGAAAACAAAGAAGACTTCATCTAATCAATTCCGCGTCGATGCATTGTAAAAAAATGAAAAAAAGCTCCAACGTCGCTGGTATAGCGCAAATTGAGACACAAACAGCTGCAATTGCAAACAGCTGCGATTGAAGTGCGCAATCATCTAAAAGCAGCACACGATCAAGGACGACTCGTGAATGAGTAATGGTTTCGTTTGTGACTAATTTTATTTTTGTAGTGAATAGACAATAAACTGTCGTCTTCTGCATTAGATTTATTTTCCTTCTACTTATATTATTAACAATATATTTGCACAGTTGAAGCTCAATAGGTTGAACAGGGAAATTTTGACAAGCTCTGAAAGAAACAAAAATCTCGAGAATGGACGCGTCACTCGAAAAAAAGATTTAACTTTTAATAAGTTTGGAAGAGCGCTATTTAACATTTGCAGCTTGCAAGCTCACAAATGTGCCTTTTTAGAAAAAGTGTTATTTGAAGATAGGTATGTCGCTGAAATTTCAAAATAGTTTCGATTTTCACAAAATTAAGGGCCTAGTTCGCGTTCCGTCTTATTAATCGACAAATTGGCAAAGTATTGTTATTGTATATTAAAAAACAAAAATTTTGCGAGTAATACTTTTTACATAGCAAGCACTCAAGATGCCATAATTTTAAACGTCCCCTAAGCTTGTTAAAAGTTTCCGATTTCGCAATAGTAAAACAATAATTATTCTAATTTGAACCAAATGTGATGGGTTATTGAGTTATGGGTAGAGTTTGTCATTTTAATCAAACAATATGATGGCATCAACTAAGGATCATGTACTTATAAAACATTAAAAAAACATTAGAATTTTAACTCTTAACAATATTTATATCTGTAAGGTATAAAAAAAATCTCATACTATTTTTTATGAGAAACACTGTCATTCAAAAAAATGCATACCAATATTGAATCTTACATAAATGACACACAAACTGATATGTAAAAATAATGTAATCAATTTCAATGAGCTCCCGTAAAAAATTAAAAAAAATTTTTTTCATGCATGCAATGTTAAAGCTTCTGTGATTTTCTGTGGATACTTTGAATACCCCACGCTTAATGCGTGACATTTAACCTATAGTTACAATTAAGAAAGAGTCAAGGAAATCTTCAGACATTTTTTGTGCCGTTTGATGAAAGAAAACGTAGTCAGTAAAAGTGAGAACAAGTGCAAGGTGCGGTTATGGAGGTTTATCATATGCACGATGCGTTATACTCTTTTAAAGTTAGATAGTAATAAATAAGGAATAAAAGTACAAGGCGAGCAAGATTCAGAGCACGAACTTTGTAAAAAAAATGTAAATGATATAATGTTTGTGTGTTTCATCTTAACATCCTATTACTATAAAGAAAAGCAATATTTCTTCGTTGGAATGATTTTCCTACTTATATGTAAATCCTTGTATTAAAGTTCAAGTATGAATATTAAACATGTAAATATTGACTGTACTTAATTCTACTTTAAACTATAAATAAACTACGAACGTAACGAATAAATTTATGATATACTATTAAAACTGATTTCTTGATACTTCGTAGATGAAGCACCTCACACTTCAGCACTTAAAATTAATTTCTATGTTTGAAAATTACCCTAGTACTAATCTTTAATAAAGTGCACATTAATTCATGTCATTATTTATTTATATATATTATTATTATAATATGTTTATACATTATTCGTACATAATTTCCACGATTATCTTTGGTGATGAAACTTACGAGTGACACATACTATTGGGAAAAATCACTAGCCGTTTTAAACGAAAGAAGAAAAGAATTTTTTTATAAAAAAATTTTGAAAGGTCAACCTAAGGAAAGTCACGAGTTTATCATACATCCTTGCAGAACGCGCGTAGTCAATTAAAAGGATTTATCCGTACATATTATTTACATTGTAAAACAAAAAAAAAAGCTCTTCACATAAACGTCACTACAATTTTATCACCTATACCTACGACAAAAGACCTCTGCGAATAATCGTTACAACTTAAATTAACACCTGAGAAATCGTAAAACTAAAACGCTTTCTTTCTTTCATCGAATCCTTCGCAGCAAAAAGCAGAAGCACGACGAATTCTTTTCAATCCCTCGTCATCGCGAAGAGATAGATAGAGAGAGAGAGAGGAGGAGAAAAGAGAAAAAAGAAATATTACGAACACTCACCCTTTCTGCCGGTGGGCACTTTGTAAGTGAGGTCGCTGAATTCGATGTTGACGGGTGACATTTTGGTGATGTGCGCGAGAGCGGGTGACTCGTACTTCCCCGTTGACGCGATCACCACATCATCATCGGTGCAACGATCCTTGATCGCCGGATGCTCCATCGTTGGCTTTGGTCGCGGGATTCTATATATTCAAGAGAGGGCAGGGGGGGCAGGGACAGCTTTTTCCCCGCGCCTCGTTCTCGCTCACCACACGACGACTCGCATCCTCCTCCTACTCCTGCAGTGCGTGCAGTGTCTCTCTATGTGTGTGTGTGCGCCTAGCTATACGGTAGGGAAAAAGAAACAGAGTTAGAGCGCTTTGGTGGCGTTTGCCCTGCGTCGATATATGCGCGTGCGATGCGCTTTATACATTCGATTTGCTTGGTCGTTGACCGCCGAGAGTCGCGAGCAACTAGTTCTCGCTCGCTCATTCTCGCTCGCTCGCGGCGACACCGTCCTCGCGTGTATATATATATATACTTGAATATACGAGATGCCGCCATGAGGAAAGTGCAAGTGTTTGGATGCCGGTTGATGATCTTGGCCTGGGAGATTCGCGTTTTGCGACCCGCTAATTGGGCATTGAGAGAAAGGGACGCCCACGGGTATACCGGATTCTGTATGTGTCATTTAGGAGGTTTTGATAAAGTGCAGCTTTGTGCGGGTTGTGGGGTAGGGACTTTTTTTTTAATCTTAGGGAAAATTGCAGGATAGAGAGAGTTGAATACTCATGTGATATGTAAGATTAGTAGATGCATACCCAGTAAAGTCAGACAATACATAGGTGTTTTCTACCCATGTTGAATAATTAGTGAATTTGATATATGTATGTCAGTTAAAATACGTATGATGTCAGAATTATACGTATTGAAGTTATTCTACCTATATGGTTTTTTATAAAATACATTTCAACTTTTAAGAAAAATTATAGTTGATTGTTATTAATGATTCTACTTTCTTGCGCTTTATAAAAAGGCATCTCGCGTGATACATAATAATATATTTAAAATTTAAAATGTATAAGCCCATGAAATTTGAATAGGACTGTGTAATACACCTGGGTTCGTTTATCACATTTTTTGCTGGAATGTGGCGGACTCGTATATAAGTATATATTTACGAATTTTTTAAAATTTTTTTTTACTTTACATACCTGTGACTAAAATTTGAGAATTTTAATTTTCAAATATCAAATTCATCACGGATGTTTTAAAATTATAAATATACTGTCAAAGAATCAATTGATAAACCGTCTGCAAATTAGTAAAACCGAGGTGCAAATTGAAAAAAAGTAGCATATTATTAGTCTGCTGGCATTCGATTGCGCTGGCCACTTCTTTTCGACTTGACCTCAAAATATTATAGGCTTATAATGACGCACGTAATCAGACCTTGTTACGCATCATATGTGACATTGTTCTCAGGTCGGTTCCGCGGATTTTCATTGTGGACGCTTTAAAACTTTGCAACGGCTTCAAAGAACACTCGGTCAAAAAATTTAACACGATTGAAAAATATATCGATGCTTTGCCTTTATCTGCAGGGAATTTATAATGAAATAAAAAGAAAAAAAAAGAAAAAGATGAATTATAATAACTGCATATTTATAAGTTACATGAGATTTTGGAAGCTTGAGCTACATTCGAAGGTCAATAAAAATACTTTCGTTCAGCTATATTTCTTTAGAAACATAAAAAATTAATTTTTACATTTTAATATGACTTTTTATTCGATAATTCTAAAAGATTCCTCAAAATACGTAGCTCGGAATAAAGGATGCAAACTGATGACAGAAAAAATTGAAAACGTGTATTAATATCAAATAGTTTTAACACCGGAGTTAGTTATTATATTTTAAAACAGATGATCATCTAATCCAAAAACAGAATTTGTAAGGAATGATCAGGAAAATTGATGATCATCTTGTATAGACAACAAAAATGAGTAAAAAATCAAAAGTGAAAATGCATGTGGATAGAGAAAAGATAGAAATGCGTATTGACGCATTCTATAGTCATGAGAGACATTTCCTTTTCTGATCGCGAAATATTAACTGGGTTAAACTGAGAATTTCTCTTTGCTTAGATAAGCAATATCACTGTGCTTAACACGAAAAAGCATGATAAAAAGTAAACAATAGAGAGAAACTATTATATGGTTTCGATGAAATTTTTTCAAAAATCGATCTTCACGTCATTTAGCTAATAATTAACTTTACTGCGTACTTATCGTACCTGCTCTAAATTATAAATTTTGTTACGCGCACATCCCGCATTAGTGCGACGTTCTAATTTAATTTGAAGTTGACCTCGCTAACCTATGTATTATTTGCTATACTAAACTCGGTCAATTAATCACCCTTATTTTTCGCTAACCAAGTTTACATAACGCGACGCGACAACATCACTGGCTGTACACAAAGAAGCAAACTTGTTTACGAGAAAAGTTCAAATCGCGTCCGTATATATGTAGTCTGTGCACACAAAAATCTCGTCGCAGCTCAATTATGTAGATAAAGCCGCGCCAAGATGTTAGACGTCTGTTGACATTCGACCGAAAGCAAGATGCGATAACAGATGAATGGACGATGGTATTACTGCTGCGACATACGCGAGCAGACGAAACGTTCGCTGGCTTATAAGGAAATCTACGGGCATAAGGGCGTGGGTGCAGGCGGCGAGGGTATTCATGGGTTATATATCTCGTAATTCCATAAAGAGTCAGGGCGCGATATTTTTCGCGCCGGCTCGATATAAGTATATATAAAGCACAGCGAGTCTAGACTCTATGCTGCCTCCTCGCATCGGTTTTGACCTGTACATTACATATGTGTAAATGTTACGTTTATTTAATGTAATCAGCAAGAATATAGTACTATTAATATTATTTTATAGTTATTAAAATAAACGATGAAATAACATTGTGTTTGTACGATCGATGTTTCATTGCTTAATCTTTGTAATATGCAGGAGAATTTTAATTTCATGGAGAGAGTATTTTAGAAAACAATTTAAAAATTTTGTAATATTATAACTGTTGCAGTTCCAGAAAAATTATCAAGCACGACAGAGTGTAATAAGCTGTAACGACTCGAAATCGCGCGCACTAAAGCTGCACCGCGAACCGTGGTAATTCATCTTATTGTCCGCAATTACACTTGTTATTCGTTAAATATATACTTACTCGAGCTTTTACGTTTTATATACCGTATCGTGCATTCTTTTTAATAACGCGACATTTTCCAGACAGCCACGTTAAAGATCGCCGATTAAAATTACAATATTGTACCTCAAAGTCGGGCCGTACTTTTGATTCTTGAATAACAGATCTGAATTGATACCACGGTCTTTTGACATCCTTCGATATCTAATTGGCGCGGATGATGCATGCAAATCTATTGAGAGTGAGGAAAAAGTTTGCACGTGGAAAAGAAAAAATTATACTTTGTCAGTGGATTCATCATCGAATAAAATGAAAAACATAGTATCCATTTTGAGTGCATAAAGAGTATTTGTCGATAACGTGTGATGTGAAATATTATTCATATCATGTAACTAATGTATGCGCAAATGATCTGAATCGACTGAAAAGGCATGCAGATTATACTTTAAAGTATTACATCAACTTCTAAAAAGTAAAAAAAGTAGTTCAGATATAACGAAGGTTCATCCAACGAGTGCTTCAAAATCCAAGACCATTAATAATCCAATTATTTATCCTCAAAAGCTTCGTCCTGATTTCAAGCTACGTTAATTACAGCCTTGAAACAAAGACCCTCAATGGTTCACCAAACTTCCCATATACCTTCGAAACAATACGAACAAACCGAAAAAAAACCCACATAAGTCGTAACAATCGCACGTAGCACAGACAATGAAACGGCGACTAAAATATATAGGTATACATATACAGAGTCGCGGAACGATTATCATAGGTCGCATCTAATAACGATAATGGCAGATACGCAAGCCTGGGCGGCGTAAACGCACTGCAGTATATATATATACGGGAAACAGGAAGCGAATGAGAGAAGATGAGAGAGAGAGAGAGAGAGAGAGAAATAGTTGATGGCGGTAAAAGGGAGCGTTGGCATATTGCGCGCTTACGCCTCCTCGTTACGGGGACCTCATATATACATGTGTCGCGCTGCGTGCCATTGTTCTATCGTGTGTGTCTGTGTCTGTGTGTGTGTGTGCGTCCGATGACGGCAATGACGGCATACACCACGCGAGATATACATGCATGGCTTTGAACGCTGCTTCTGTTTCGCGCGCACAAAATGCCTTTGGTGGGAATCAATTAATTTTCTTTGCATCTTACAAGTGCTGTGATTAATCGATGATTTTTTTACGATTCGTTTGAGCTTGACAAGATGTTGATGCCTGAGCGTCGTGTAAATGTCTCGGTCTGATACGCGTGGATTTTGCATTTCGAGTTCGGAGAACTACACACAGACACATACACGCACACGCACACACACATACAAAAATACACGTGCGGTTATGCCGTTCGAGCGCGGGGGGAATAATTTCGAATCGGCAGTTCGCGCAGTTGCAGGGGGAGTTGCTGGAAATTTGGAGCCACTTCTTTCTAACTATTTATGTTAATTCAGCAGCGTGTATATACGCTTAAAATGTATAATCGTGTGAATTGCGAGTAGAAATTACTATGGGCATTTTTTAGCTTAAGCAAATGTTTTGACAGCAACTTCGAAATGTTAAAATAATGCCTCGCGGATCTGCGCAAATTGAGTACACTTTTGTTTATCGTACACTTGCCATTGTCGTTTAATTTCGGAATCGTTTATAGATGAAATCTTAATCAATAGCTTGATATTCTCGCTCAATCAATCAATAGTTCATTGCTCGACTGTCATTGTTATTGAAAAATGAGTCCGCTTTATTGATACAGACCTTACACTTGACGAAAAAAAAAGTTCGTCATGTAAATATTACCGATAATTGACATAAACATCAGTCAGAGTTTTCACTTTTGATGAATGACCGGCGAGTGACACTTTTACGTTATCTCAATATCATCGATAAATTGATTAATCATCTTAATCGCACAGAAGTTCTATTAAAGTCAATCATATTGGGTAAAGACGAAGGGTGACAATCACACGAGTTGAGGTAGCCTGAACGCACGTGTTGCGTACAATATTTTTCCATACAACGTGCCCAAAATCAAACTTTGCGCACGGAGTTTGGAAAATATTATTTCGCGTTTTCTTATCCTGTATTTGTGGTCTTTAAGAGGGCCCGAAATCAAACCGAGATAAGCCGTGTAATTCGCGCTCAATAGCAGAACCCATTGTTGCGACTGTAGTCGTAATGTGCAGTTGATGTAACTTATCGGCATTGCTCGCGTATCAACTTTGTGCTATATATATATATATATATCTATATATATCTATATATATTTGCAATATTTTTCATCGAAACTCTCATGTAATATCTCGTGCAACATTTTATGAAAGCAGAGAACAGCTTGCCTTGCCAAATTCTGAAATGCATCGCCGGACACTTTTATCTATGGAATAACGCGCGCTTTAGATATACATACATACATATATAT
>UELV01000939.1:0-13212 GCA_900490015.1 Megastigmus stigmatizans
ACTTTATATCAAATATTAAAAGCTTGGTATACCAATTTCAAAAGTAATATTTTTTAGTATATAAATAACTGATTTTACTATACTGTTTAGCAAAATTCATAATATTATTTACTAAATTAAAAAATAAAGTTATTGAAATTTTACTGCGTATAATTTTTAGTATACACGTTAGCAATTTTTAGTTACTACTCTAATCATTTTTCAGTGTCAGGACTTGCGGAAATTATTGAATGTATACTAATAAGTTTTATAATTATTGTAAAGTTTCTCATAATTTGACTCTGTCTCGCCATTAGTGAAGATTATAGTAATTTTAAAGAGAGTATTTTTCTCCGTGTACAGGTTCTTAAACATTTAAGTGATTTTCGGACAAAAAAGTTTTAGTTTTGCATATTATTTTCTGATTGATTGCAGGGATATGTGAAGTCCATAGCAGAAAATACTTTTGCTAACTGAAATTGCTAGTCGCTAAGTATTTTCATAAAAAAATTATTTTTTATTCATGGTAATGGAACTATTATTAATTTTACATTAAGTGATTCATTTATCTGGCAACATTGTGCGTAAGCTTATCATATCAAAAATTGAAAATGACTAAACCAAACATAAATTATATTGCAGCCAGAGAATTTTGAATAATATTCGATTCAATAATTAATTCAAATTATTTTTTGCAGCAGTCGTATATTAAAAATGTATTTAATTTAAAGTTATTTAAAGAAAATACTAAATAGAACGTTTTAAAAATAATGTTCATAATTTTGATTAGGTTATCGTGTCTGAAAATATTCTTCCTAAAATATGGCTTAAAATACATAAGTTTAAATTTTTTTATCATTTTTGTTAGGCAATACATATAAGAAATAATGCAAACAGAAAAAACTGTAGCTTTATTCTTGTCAAGACTTTTGTTTGTATAAAAAAATATATGCTTAAAAACTGATTTATAAGCTTAAGTTTTTTGTTATATTGACAAATGATTTTAGTTTTTAAAATACTATCATTATACAAGAAATACAGAATCATTAAGACTTTGTATTTTAAAAAGGTTGATGGAAATAATTTGTTTTTTAATTAACTTCTCTTTTAATTTACTTCTTTAAACTGTAGATAAATCTTTAGAATTTATACTAATGAGTAGCAATTACTAATTCAAGAATCGCACATTGATATATTCATCCAATCACTAGAATATCATGAGTCAAACATTTTTGACATTGTGACAATCATTTTCCTTATCTGAATTCAGTATAGTTTCTAGTAACTTACATGGATATGTTTCTCCACAAAACTTTGATACTAGAAGTCTTATTCCTACTAATCTTTCAACGTAAAAAATCTCAAATTTTTATTCCTATAACCAAAAAATAACAGTTAAGAATTTTTTATCCATACTTTATTTAGATCCATATTTTATAGATACTGAACCTTTTGCATTTTTTAATTCCCGTTCTTTCTTGTATTTCCTATTAAAAATCATAAATCGAAATTTCAAAACGTGTTAATGCCGGATGAAAAACTGTTATGATAGCGTCGTAGAGTAAAGGATATATCATTTGCATTACCCAATAAGCGAATTCATTTATATCAGGTTTTTAAAACAATTACATACTTCCACTACGGTATTTCATCCGTTGCATCGTGCATTCTTATGTACATATTTTCAATCAAAAGGAGTATATTCATAGAGAACGAGTAACGCGAAATCATTATGAATCACTTAAGATAAGTGGAGAGAGGAGCCAATTCAACAATCGTTACGAGCCTCATTTCTATGGCATTGGACGAAATTTATTAATCAATATTGACTCAATGTCACTCACTTTTACCGGATGATCCTCGATTCTTCTGCAGAAAAGGTTTCGCAAATTCGAATGACTTTCAATCTGCACCGATCGGCATACTCTCGTTGCGTAAACCTCGCACGCTCTAGTCACCAATAGAGCAAAAATTCTTTTCTCCAGATACTATAATGCTTCGATTAAGAATACGTTTAAAAGCTCATCAACTTATGTATTACAGACATGTTGCAACAATTTGATTTGTTGGTCCATAATATTTGCTCATCACTGCGTTTCCCCAAATTCCAATGCCCAAATACGCATTGTTACAAGTATTCATGTTATTATTCCTACAGCCATCACAATTTATCTGGAAATAAAGCAAGCGTGTAATTTTGTAATTTTTTTACTATGTACTTACTGATGCATCGAAAAAAGTTTACATCCGCCTGTACACACTGTTACACGTTCTGAGGTGGAAACGATTGACTGACCCCAGAGAGTGAAGCCCTTAGGGAAGGTCGTCCAGCACTCGTAATACTCATCGCAGCATCGATGGATATTAATTAGCCGGATTTAAAAATTATAACGCCATGTATACGTGAGATTCCTGTATATTTATAATGATTCACTAAAAGGCCTTTGCAAGCAGTCGCTCACGAGCCGAGGAATCAACCGTCCCTGGGGGCATTTTTAGTACATTATATCTCGGTTCTCGCCCGTTCCTTTTTTTTCCTTCTCTTTTTTCGCCGGATGGCTTCTTAATCTTCTCGGCTATTTTCTCTCGTTCGCTCGCCGCATGGCTTTTACACCAAAATAATCCTGTACACTCATAGAACTTGGATTTATCCTGGATTCCTTTGTCCTGAGTATTACCAAAATGCGCTTGCAACACACAGACAGGCGTGTATATTAACTTTTAATTGCCGCGATTCAATTGAAGGTAAGCACTGGAGGCGCAGTCCATTAACTTTAGATTTCCAGTCTCGATTTACTTTTATGATGCTGTATACGTTGACCATTTCGTTTTGTGTGTGTGTATACATGTATAGCTCGGACTCCTACCAGCGTCTTTATAAGCGTCTCTGTAATTCAGCGAATCGAACTGCCTCGTATAGACTTTTGGGTGGATCCCGAAATGCTTATACAGCCTTCCACTTTGACGGAACGCGCGTCCATAAAATTTACCGCACCTAATTAACTAAGCGGCAGTAAACGTTTAATTTATTCTTGCTGATTTAATGAATTGAGCGTCCGATAAGTTAGCGAATTGAATGTTCGATAGAGAAGCGTAAATCTTGTTTCCGCGACCAAAGTCAAGAAAAAAGCGCAATGACAATATTCGCACGTCAAAGATTGCCAGCAATTAAAAGACTTTGAATGGTTTTGAAAATTCTGCTAATTAAATTAACAACCTTGAATTAGGATTTTGTTCAGAAAGTTAAAATTTTATGCCTTATCGCGATATAAGACCAATTATGCGTAAATAGCGTATATTTATAGTTAGCCCAATTGATAATCATCTGATTAACATTGACGATTCAAACTAACTTGAATTGTTATGTATTTGACCAGTAGTTTGCTAATACATGCTATGAAAACTTTCTTTTCTATATTTGTGTATAATATGGTACGGGCATCAATAAGATCGTTCATTTTGCCGTTACATTTTTATCTGTTATATGTATCTCGAACATGATGTACTGTCAGATTTTGATGAGCTTTTAAAAATAATCAAATTACATAAGAATCTAAAAGAGACAATATTACAATTAACAAAAACAAAAACTTTAACTAAAATTGTTGGCATGTGTATGTTTAGATGCCTGATATTTCATTCCCATAAATAATACGTGTTAAATATCATGTTACATGATGATTTCAGGTCCAGATTATTTGTAAAAACTATGCTTCTTGTCTTAAAACGGACAATAAAGGATTCATTTCCTTAGTCAGTTTATTTTGGAATTTATTGTGTAAGGTATATTAAAAATTTGTAAACATAGTGATTAATAGTGAACACGAATATTTGAAATATTCTCGCCAATACAATATGTAGTCGCTTGATGTAATTTATGAAATATTTGCGTAAAAATTAAGCTATTACAGAAATTAAAATTTATCATGCTCATAAAAAGATTAACAATTTTTTTATTTTGACATAGACAAACTACTTTTTCATTGTTAGGATGAAAACATAAAACATTAAGCTATCTTAATAATAAACATAGTTCTACGTTTCCACATTTTTAAAACTTTTAAAAATGCAAATGAAAATACCACAGTATTGTAAACACAATTTTTTACAAGAATAGAACCCAAAAAAATGAATTTTGTATTACAATGAAAATAAAGAACATTTTTGTCTGTATTGATCCTTATTAAAGGATTAAACAGGATATTTGATTATTACTTTAATTTATTAGTGTACAAGGTAATGCAGAGGAAAAAAATATACATTTATCATAGCTGCATTAAAAGTTAACTGGAAAATAAAAAAAAGTATTTCATGTCGAAAAATTTAATACTAGTTTATTCTCGAAACTACAAGATGTTTTATTGAAGTGAAACCAACAATGATAAAAAATTAAATGCGAGGTACAAAATAAAATAACGGATCGCTGTACCTGACGCAATAGGTCAGGTTAATATATACTACATACCTATATTATCAACAAATGACTAATAAAAAATGAATTATTGTGCATGCTTTTAAAAACTAACGTAATCAATAAATCAAGACGCACTAATGAACAAAAATTTTATCCTACAAAATTGACTCTGAAAAAAATCATTTAATCTGTAGAAAAAAAAACTATATATATTAATTTTATATGTATTATTCACCAGTTTTATATATTATTATAAAAATTTAAATAATTGCAGTCTCTAAAACTAGAATAAGGAGCAGAATAAAGTCATTTATAGTTTTTTCCAAACGAATGGAAATGTTTTGATGATGTTTTTCAAAGTTTTTGCTATCATTTCAGATAGTTTCTCACGATCATATTTATAAAACTCTCATAATCTTGATTTTATCGAAATAAAGTCGTAAATAGTTGAAAAACATTCTTTACATACCGTCCATCCAAATTAATTTTTTTATAAAAATGCGAAGTAAAAATATAAATAAACACTAATTAGTGATTCTACTACCGAACCCATCTGCTTAAAATAAAATATTATACATTCTAATACCCTCGTAAAATAATCCAGTATACACACATCTATCAATAATCCTACAGCTTTACAAAAATCAAGAAAAATTCTCCCGAGGTAGATACTAGACAGCAACAAAAGCAAGAAGAACGTTTTGCCCCCGGTCTTCCTGATTCTGGCCTCGCGTGTCGCATTCATCATCGATCGGGTCATCGATTTGTCTACGGGACGTTTAATTATCGTACCAAACCCATATGCTATGACGTATCCGAAAAAGACTAATAGGTTCTCGTTATCCGCACATTAGGAGTCTTAGTCGGTGCGAGGAGACGCCGAGGTTCGGTAGCCCGCGGGCCAAACATCTGTACACGTTGACCACTATAAACCACTAGCAACATATATGCATTTTTAGAAGCAATTAACTAGAATGTGCGCTTACAAATAAATATATATTTACTGAGTTTACGAGCTGTTCTTCTTGATATTTTGACTGTTTCGATTCTCAAGCATCTTATGAGCGTTCGGCATTTATAACGAGAGGATGGGTATAGTGATGCGAACGATGGAAATAGTTTGTATACGCATAATTAGCTGATGAATCAACTTAAAACTGGATTTCCTACACTAATTTAAATGTATAATAATAAGAGGCAATGTACTTTTTGGAAAAGTTTCGTTCTCGGTCGATAATTTACATATTAATCCTTCGAATGAGATTGAACCCACGAATGAACTTTATTAATTATACGAAGAAAAGTTTACGAGCGGAAGCTTCGCGAATCTTTTTAGCATAATATCGATATTCGTACATATCATTTGAATCTTTTTTAACCATTAGACTTAACACAGTCTTTTGAGAACATTTTTCTTGTAGATATTTTCTGAAGCGCTATAAGACTGGTGGAGGAAACTCATAGTGTAATTAACTACCTTCCTTCGTAATTTTTTTTTATACTTACTTTTCATTTGCCATTTTTATAGCATGACAATTCTTTTCATTCTTTTTAAATTAAAAAAGGATAGAGGCGTGACATTTATCCATGTAAACAATCAATTGTTGATTTCAAGTCATTCATCGTAAACTGTTGGATAAAGGAATTGTAATCATGAAATTTCAATAGCAATATTTGCATTTCTGTATTCTATAGAAGTAGTAACCAAAATTTTACATGAAATTAAGTAAAAACCTTAGTTTGAAGAACTAATTTATGATTTTCTATATCACAATTATTTGTGATGAATTAATATATTTTGTATAAAAAAATACACACCTTTTTACTAAATTTCTTTAAATTCTTACTTTTATTCTCTACAATTAAATTAGGGCACAACGAAAGTATTAACGCAAAAGCTAAAACTCTCTGAAATAACTTATTATAGTTTGTAATGTAATTTAAAAAATAATTTCCAGTGCATTGTCTTCAAATTTTAATACATTCAAAACACATTTTTGTATGTGATTGCAAATGTATAATAACTACACAAAATGATAGACCAGTGCACCGTATTAAATTTTGAGTTAAAGATACTTATTACCAATATTAACAATCTAACGAATGATGCAGAATATTTCCAATGAGGTATGTGAAGTACTAATTACTTTGTGCCTTCTTGATTTCTAGTCAGAAAATGTTTTTAATGATGACTACCCTAACTAAAGAATAAGTATGACTTTATCATTAGGAAAATCCAAGTTATAAAAATTACATGGAACATCGTATACGGTATGCCGATATAACAAATTTCCCCAGATCGAAAAAAATGAGATAAAAATTGTAGAGTTTCGTAATACAATCTATTGATAAAATTTCAGCAATTAGAAGTGAAATACTTTGTCTATCGTTTTGCTCGTATTGTAAGTGAACTGTAGTTGTATAAGTGTCGAATGATTATTAGCGATATTAGCGATTCCATTAATAAAAATATCATGAATTTTTGTACTCTATAGAAACTATTGTCCAGTCTAGTAAAAATATCATGAATTTTTGTGCTCTATAGAAACTATTGTCCAGTCTCATAAAAACCACAGATAATTCTCGTATAAAATAAAACTACAATTATTTTAGAATGAATTAATTTATACATTTGTTTAGCATATCGGTTTAATTCAATAAAACTAATGTTTAGGTTTAATGTTTTTTAAATTAACTGGAAACAGGAACGTTTTCGATATGTAATATCATTATTAAGTAATGACATTAATTATTAATTTTCAAATTTCGCAGTTATTATTAAAAGGATGCCCACGATATATAGCACAAAAAAAAACATGAATTTTAAAAGAAATTAACCTCCATATCCCTGGCGAAGCTGAGATATTTAACGATGATGATTTACTCCCATTTTATCAGCTTAAACGAAATCGTATTACTTTATACCAATTATTAATCTTATACCAGTAAAATAGAACGCTTTGCAATTCCGATCAGTTTCATTAAGTTTCTACATTTATTATTTATATTTATTACTTTACATATAATCATACAATAACATTAAACACACAGACTTTAAAGCTTATATTACTAATATTTTTATGTTATTAAGGAGGTTCTACTGATACTTAAAAGTAAAGCCCAGAGTTTACTTAATTTACAAGTGCAGTCGATATATTATATATAATATATAGGTATGTATATAATATATATTCACCGTACATAACCTTCATGCAAATAGAGTTTTTAAAAGAAAAAGATGTATTAACTCTTTGACAAAGCCATAAATGATCATTTTTAAGTTGCTATATATTTTTTATTAATTTTTCTATAACTGCAAATTCTTTAACAAAAATTTTAATTTTAGTTGATTTAGTATCGATAAAATAACCCGGGGTTATTGTTATTTTTGTTTATCTCCCCATAAAAGATAATGTTAAAATTCAAAAAATATAAATATTTTTTCTTGCTTCTGAGATCATCTAGCCTCACAACAATATAACTGTATCTTTATAAGGCTTTTATTTAAAAACCTATAAAATTCAGTTAAAATCTCAATTTTAGACCTGTTATCCGCAGAACCTCTTTGAAAGTAGAAAGTTTATTAAAGCACATTAACTCTATTATAAACACCATTACAGCAAGAACGTATTCAGCGAATAAAATTGTAGTCAGATGATGAAGGCTAATTTTTCCAAATGGTATTTTATCTTCCATATGAAATCTTGCAGATTGTACAGAAATATAGTACCTATAAGTATAACCGTACATATACTTTTGAAATTATAAGTATTAATTCTCTAAACTCATTCGAAGAATGAAGAAAATTAAATGAATTCAATAACCCACCTAAATAATGAAAGAATACTGTTTTTTTCACTATGCTATTGTTACATTTAATTTTAAGTATTTTTTTATAGCCGTGTAAATAATTGTCTTTTAGTTCTATTTATTATTTAAAGAAAATTTATTTGAAGCTTAAATTTAAATAAAAAGAGGTTTTAATTCATGGATGTAAGGTTCAATTTTATTTTTTTAACTATTTCATTGTGTCAATTCTATTGTAAAAAGTATTGAAGCAAGTACATGTCCATATAATAGCATTATACTTATATAGATTCGACATCGATATATTTTCAGAGAATCTATTTTCCAGCTCTTAAGGGCTTCTTAAATTTGTTTATTCTATCTCTCAAATTCCAAATACCAGACTCGATGATTAATTGCGTGATTTTCTCAAAAAATGATATTTTTCAAAATAACAAAAAAACGACGCAAGTTCTTTTAGAAAATAATGTCTCAAATTGTATACATACCAAACAACCTGGTCAATTTTTGTTCCAATGACGTGGAACAATTTTTTTTTCAGTGATACAAAGCGACTTTTCATAGGAAGCAAAAGCACCTGGAATATTGTTTTCTGTGAATCGTTATTTTAAGGAAGTTCAGTGCTAATTAATTGGCAGTACTTGTTTTCCCCACCGTAGAGTATCCTTTATCACTCATTACGAATACACTAAACAAACAGTTTAAGTCAGATGCAAAAATAGTCTTATCTAATTTTTATGATCAAGCCGGAGTTAATTTTAGTTCAGTTACAAATTCGTGATTAATGATATTTTAATGAGAACCATTTCAACTATGCTTACTACTATTTTTCATAATTTGTTTACACAGGAAGTTAGAATTTTCCTATGCTTAATAGTTTCATATCAGATGAGATAAGCTAATTATATTTAATGTTTTGGAAATCTTTTCTACGTTTCTTCACATGTCATTAACACAGTCTACCTAAAAATATACTTTGTAAATGTGTTCTTCAATCAGCTATCAAAATGAATATGTTTTGCGAACTGATCTGATTTGTGTCTACTATTGTGAATATTTTCATATGAAAATTATTTTTCATTCAATTTTTTTTCATCCCAATTTTAACTCCAATAAATCTATACTTAGTATTCTCTTCATTAGACAAACTTTTACAAAACAATCCATCTAAAGTGGCCAAAAGAATAAAAAAAACATGAAATTCAGCTCGACAAGCGAGTACACGAAACAACCAAAAACTCAGTATCGATATATAATCTCGGCTCGCGCAAGAGTAACATCTGGAGAAGTCATATTCTTGCGCGCAGGTACTATCAAAACTTCAAAGACACATTGCTCGGTAATCCTGCCTCCGGGCTGCAAATCAAACGCGACGGAGACGCCAGTATGAAACGACAGAGAGAAGAAGAAACAGCAGCAGAACAAGACGAAGAAGAAGAAAAAGAAGAAGAAGAGGGAGCAGAGAGATTCGAGCGAGGATGACGATGAGGTGCCTCGCGCGATACTTGGCCAGGATAAGAAATCTGCCGAAGGACAGCAATATACGAACATCTTGGTATGTAATGTACCTGCGGCGAGACGCGCGCACACACGTACGCACAATAAAACAGACACACAGAGAGCCGACGAGAGACTCTGAGGCAGACAGACAAATATATACGTACACAGAGAAGAAGTTAGGTAGGTAAGGTAAGGCGTTTTATATACACGGCTTAACGGTGGGGATGTGTCGGTGTTCGCGGGGCGCGGGAATCGTGTATAGTGCCGCATCAGCCAAGTGAGGATGGGTATAAGAGTAGCCGGAATGTGGAGGCGTCGCCAGTCACCCTGACTTTCCTTCGAGCCACGCACAAGTGTTTCTTAGTGTATGACTGTCTTTTTTTTGTTCTGAGTGCATGCGCGTGTGAGTGTTTCCGGCGAATAAGAGAAGAAATCCATTTTTTTTTCGTATCGACAAATCCTATTTTTTGCGGAGATTCGCTGAGGCTACGTTACAAAGCCGAGCTCCTGGGAGCGACTGTCAGTATAGGTAAGTGAGCGCAAAAAATCGTTTAGCTTGTATGCTAAGAGATTTTTTTTTCTTTTTTTTTTCGGGATGATCGATTAAAGAAGTGAGGTAATTGAATTTTGCTGCTATTATGTATAGCGATTCACGTTTCCGGTCAATCGATTGAATTAGTCATGGATTTTTCGACGATCGCGTGCGCACACATGAGGTTTATAAGTAGCCGGCGTTTCGCAAACTGCTGCTGCAGTATATAAGCGCTCGTGAAACGCTTACTTCGTTGAGTATGCACAACACCGCGACATGGAAATCCATGAGTGATGAAAACACGCGTTGACTGAATTGAATTTTTGGCCGTTTCTTTGTTGGGCTTCATGAATATGATGAGTTATTCGATAAAAAAACAATATTGGTTTTTACCCGATTTTTTTATTTATTAGAGTCTACAATAGGTTTTAAATTTTAAATTGCTTTATAATTGGATGTTAGTTCAATTATCACAGGGAATTTGGTGGTACAACAATTTGAGAGATTTGAACTTCGTTTTTTGTTATCGGTTAAATCGAAACTTTTTTATACTAGTAAAATAAACATCATCTATTTTTTATTACTTCCTGTACTTAATTATACTGTTTGCAAGATTTAGTTTTAGATGTAGCATCATCTTTTTTATTTAAATCTGGAAAAGGCTGACCTTCGCTTCTGAAAAGAGCAAAGATCTCGCCGTTTGGTATCGATGAACCTTTTTATGTGAGACATCTCTACAACGCATTTCTTCGAAATTTTATCGAAGTGGCCAATTTTAATTATATAGTTTAAAAAGGAAGATACCGACACTAGCTTATTTTGATATTACAAGGAAAAAGTACGAGACTTGTACCATCATTTAGAGTATAAAAAGACGTTTAATTTATAAAATGTTTAGCCCCCTTACTTGACGGGAAAATAAACTTAATACATGGAAATAAAAATAGACAAGTACAGAAAGCCCCGATTTTCAATCAATTTTTTTTAACTTTCCCATCATGTAAGGGAATAAATTTTTTTATCTACGTTTTGTACTTTTCCTCTAAAGACATCATTATATTCTGATTTCGCCGGGGACCTAATTTAATTTTTTACAGTGACTATAGTTACAAAAATCATTAGATGTTTAAATAAAACAAGAACTATATATTATCATCATTAGATTAGTTGAAGACTTTAAAGTTTTTGAAACAAAGGAGTAAACTAATTATATATTTTTATCGGCTTTACATTTACAAGAAGTAAAACTTTATCTCGAATCTAAATCAACGATATACACCGGTACACCATATAAATTTTATAATACGTTGAACTAAAAATTAAAATTAAAATTTTTTACAAGATCTAAATTTTCAGGCTAGCTTTACCTTAATTAATATTAGAGTTTCCAGATATATAATAAACATACATTTATCTGTACAATTTGTTCTAGTATAAACATTAGTACTGGTGATTGTATAAGCGTTAATATGGAATATAAAAATTTTTACAATTCTTTCAATCTTCTTAAGATAATTATGACCTGCCTTACTTGAGGTCTTTATTAAAACTACTGAAAACGAAAGTATTACTGTTAAAAAATTAGTTACGGCATGTTTCTTGATGGAGCAATTAATTTACGTGTCATCAACTTGAAAAAAAAATTATATAATAAGTGTGCTATTCAAAATTTAGAAAATATTCCATTCAATTATGCATGCTTTCGTTTTCATTGAACAAAGACAAAAAAACTGGAACGACACTCTCCGCATTTGGAGTCTGGTATACATTTCTTCATTTCGAATAAAACGAAGTCAGATAAACTTGGTTTGCAAAAATGATTCAAACGATTTTTGACAGCTCTTTTAAAAATTAGCATAAGTATTGAATTCGTAAAAAGTGAAATTCGGGATTAGATAAAAGATGTAAAACTATCTTTTTTGTCTGATGATTAATTGACTTGGTCATTTCAAAACGACTTAAGAATAACAAAAGTTTAAAGTCGAGAATATTGGCAAATTGCAATATTATTAAAATGTCAATCTAAAATTAAGAAACTAATTTTAATAATTATTATACCAGTTTGTTTATACTATTTTATTTAATAGTCTGCTTTATACCGAATCGATATTTTTATTGCAACGAAACGACTATTAAACAACTTATTAAAGCAAGTTGTATACAAATAACATTTATTTAGATTATTTATTTATTTATAAATAAATGATTATGCACCGAATTCCGTTTGAATAAAAAATTAATTGTACTCATAATTAAAGCTACTCTTATATTGAAATAAAATAATTATCTGCAATATTTCGGTAAAGATTAAATTTGTCACCCAAAACCCCAAATTAAATTGGTGTTACATAAATAAAAATAATAATCCCAAAGAATGGAAAATACAACAGCAAATGCACACTCGAGGCTACAGGAGTTATAAACAAAATGATTGACAAGAGATTGGGAAACGGAGACAAACGGTGAAAATAAGCAATCGCTCGAGAGCATTGGCCGAAAACGGTGTCCGCGCACGCATGTTTATCCGTATCGGGCAGATCGGATTCCGCTTCTGACGTGCGACTCAGCCCGCGAAGCCATACGTTTTGCACCAAAAAAAATCGAGACCCGACCAGAGGTGAGCAGAAAATTCTCCACGCGTTGAGAATAAATCTGTGCTTGATCGTGCCAGTGTATACGTGCACACGCGCATATGCATGCGAGTACACGGTGCATTATTCCCGAAGCGAATGTTTTCCTTGAGATTTCGGTGTAAAGAGAACGATTATTTTTCTTTATTGGGCCGCCCGTCGCAATGTAAAAGCGTGCATTTGCGTACCTGGGCCTCTTAACCCATTAACGACCAAGACCCCGAAATTTCAACAACTTTTTCAAGGCTTTTTTTCAACTAAAATAAAGGTTGGAAAAAATTTGAAAAAGATCATATCCGACGTATTTTAAGCTGTTCTTTCGAATGGTGATACCGATTTTTGTTAAAATA
>UELV01000940.1:0-21849 GCA_900490015.1 Megastigmus stigmatizans
AAATAAGTTGCAGATTCGGAAAGAGCATCCTCTAAAACCCCCTCTATAGGATTTTGGATAAAAATGACTTTGTTTTTCCAATAGAATTCTGTGCTTGAAAATGTGTGTACAAAAATGTGCATTTGCGCATTAATGGGTTAAATTGCGATATTATAGTTTGATAGATTGACTCATAAAGAATGAAACATTCACATGAAACGAAAATAAGAAGTTTGATTGTTATTATTTCTTGTTGAATATAAAAGTAATACTTATAATATAGGAATTTAATTAATTATATTTTGATGCAGGAATTAGAGTAATTTTGTTTAGTCCATAATATTATATGAGGAATTCCGTGATTATTCTATTGTGAATACTTACTATACCTATCTAATCGATAAGCTGCATTATTTTTGAGAAACTAACGCGTAGCTACAGAAAAACCTGTACATTGCTATAATACAGAAATACTTACCTACGTACCGATACTTTTATACCGAAGAAGCATTTTCTTTCCGTTATATTTCAGCGTTTCTCGCTGATGTACCAGTTTCATATAGATTCTACTTTGATGATGGGATGCCAGTACTAGCACAGGCAAACTACTTCAGTATCTCTCGACCAGCTGAATATGCACTGAACAAAGCTTTTCAGTACTTTTCTTATACCGCGTAGATATATGCGGGTGCTTGTAATTAAGTCGGTCAACAACACACCACCGGAGATATCAAAGCTGGAATAGCAGAAATTAGTGGAGCGAAAGTAAACTACTAGCTACATGAAATATTTACATAAAATAGTGTTTTTCCTAATTTTTATTATTATTTGCCTTTTGTAAAAATTATATAGATATATTAAATAATTACAGTACGTCTTTATGTTAAATCTACATTCGTTCACTACAGCTTTTAAAACAACAAGCCGAGCAGTGTATTTTATGACATATTCCTTTCTATTTATATATTTTGAAATGGGTCTTGAACCAAAATCATCTATACGATTGAGCCTCAAACTGAAATTTCATACATTATTCAATATATAAGCGGGCATCCACGGGGAAATAAATAAAATATCTATTTCGAGTGTTTTTAGTTTGCAGATTCGTAATAAAGCTGTAAGCGCGCCGCGGAGAGGACAACTATAGCCAGCTCGACACTCTCCCCGGGAAATGAAAACAAATGCACGTGGAGGCATGCGCGCAGGCTTGCATAAAACATGATATACTTACCTGCTATATAATATATACGTGCGCGGGCAATAGTTGACGCGTAGTACACGCGAGGAGTATGTATGTATAAGTATAATAGGGCAAAGGGCGCCACAAGCAGCACGCGACAAAGTCGGATATGGCTAGAATAGCTTGTATGCAGACATGCGCATAGCATTTCTTTGCACGAGGATGGAGAGTATTCGTATATACTGGATCTGCGCAGCACGAGCATCTTTGCAGAAGCGGCCTGACGATGGCGGGGCGCGCCATACCGGCTTCAAGAGCTTTTGTGCTTGCGAGGGGTGGTTCTCTTTCTCTCCCTCTTTCTCTCGCTTTCTCTGGAGGGTAGCTGGAGGTCAAGGTCGATTTGGGACGTGCAACATTTGCGCGCGGCGATACATGTAATGTGTCACGACTGGCGAAAGGGACGATGTGTCTTGCGCGCGCGTGCTCCCCTCGATCCCCACTATATACGATACTTTCTAAAGGTCGTCGAACTTTTCGCGCTTTTCCCTTCCAGTCGACTGCATCTTCTGTGAGGACACATCGTCTACCATCCATCTACGTGCCACGGCCCAACAAATACAAACAAAAACTTTTGATAACTATTTTTGGCCCATTTTTTTTTCTATGTCTTGTAATCCAGGGGACACATGCAAATTATCCTTTTTCTTGTACCTGAGAAAAACTGAAATAAAAATAAAGGAGTTGATTTTAAGAATGTGAATATTCCAATGGTTATTATATATATATGGTAAAAGACATCTGAAAAAGTTAATTGTGTTCCTTCGAATACAAATTAAGTCTACAGAGTTATCTCAGTATTTCGATCCAAGTTTTGTAAATAATATTACAAATAATGTTTAGTAAATAAAAAATTGCTTTTGGTTCTCTGACGATCGTCTCACTTCATTTAATCAAGATTATAATAAACAAATTTGAATGATAACATCCATTATACTTATATCTCAGTTTTATTTATCTGCACTTTTTTCATTCTGTAAAAAGTTTTAGGTTCAATCAATATTTGTGAATTGACATTGAAATTAATTTTTTTTCTATTTAGGAAATATAAAATGATTTATATTATATTATATAGAACCATCAATTTGTATTGGTCTAACATTTCATATAATTACTGTATATTAATAAAACTTATACCGAATAATGAACATTTTTTATTCAATTAAATTGACTTACTTTTAAATATTATCAATTTTAGGATCACATCATGTGAAATATGTTAATGCTATTTCATTCGTATGGAATACTACCTGCCAGAAAATATGATGGATTGTTCGTAACTGTGTTCCCGTTATTCTTAATCGTTTATTATTTAAAATTTAATAATGGTCTATTAGAAATAGAATGATTAAGTATGCACCAGGATATTTAATATGTTTTAATTTTATCCAATTAATAGAATTAGATTAATCATTGTTTAAAAGAATGATTGTTAAAGTGAGATTGCCAATTAGTACATAATAACGCTAGCATGAAATTGTCTAGTCACTCTGAGATCTTCACCATTATATTATCTTTAAAATAAACAAAATGATTTAAAACTAAAGAGTATTCTGTAAATTTGAACCAATACAAATCTGGTGACTGCTTAAAACTTATTATACTATGTATATTATTTGGTTTATGACTGAAATTCTATAAGCATTTGAGTTAGTGATTGATTTGGCACATTATATTAGTAAAAACCTACTGATTCACGGTGATTATTTATTAATATAATTCAAAAATCCACTGATCGAGATTTAATATTAAATGTGCCACGTTATAGCTGAGGTACAAATAATTTAATAATTATATTTTTAAAAAGAAAGATTTCGAAAAAGAAAGACGAGAAAATGTAGAATCTTCACTTAAGAAATTTATATATTACGAGCATTTTAATCAATTTTTATAATTATGTTTCTGTTTGGTACTGAAAGAAAATCGTATTTTTGGTTTAAAAGGTTATATTTTGGAAAAATCTTCTATTCATATCTATAAGTACGCTTATCTTAAACACTTGTATACTAGAAAAAGATGAACAATAGGAAAACTTTGTAATAATTTAAAGTATAGGTTTTACATATAAGTGTACAATTCTTTGAACGAAAATGAAATTATTATAGATTTTTAAAAAAGAAGTAAAGTTCTGTGTGATATATATGAAAATCAAGATGATAAATATTATCGTGATCCGGTAGATTTAAAAGGCTTATTTTATCAGATGAATTCCAATGAGTATCACCAGTTTTGTAAAAACTTATCAGTGACGAAAATTATGAAATACGAGAGGCTTAACTAATATCTCGATACGAGAGCACGGGAAGCAATTCGATTATTGATTTATCATATCCTGTTTCATTTAAAAGTAGCTTTTAGTTTTTAAAGATATCGATTAAAAATATAAGTTATATTGAAATTCTTTGTGAAATGTGATAGGTATTTCTCCGCTAAAATATCATTATTTAAAATAGTTTTATCTTGCCGAAATTTTGCCAAACATGAATATAATTTTGATGATAACTACATACATGATCTCTTTTCTTTTTATAGAGAAGTAATGATTAAATGATCCTACGAGTACATGTAAGAAGTTAGATTAGTAACAGTACTATTTAAAAAATATATCGAATAAAGGTATGCATTGTGTTTTATTCATGAGCCCTCTAGACATTCTCTGGTCGGAAGGTAGTTATAAAATAATATTTTATGTTTAAAATATTATTCTTTATTTCCTATTATAATCTTATTGATAATACGAAGCCTTGTTAAACATGATGTAAATGTTTTATATATGTGCAATATGCTGCACGTGTAATAAATAATCAAGTATGAATTGAGACTTACGTTAACCACTTCACCTCCCAAAAAGATTAGAAATCAATTTTTAAGTGATTAACTAGTTTCATTCATTACTAGTTATCAGACTGTATTTTATCAATTTTTCAAGTAATGCCCACTTATATTTAATAATGACATGTGTTATTAATGTTTCCTCTTACGAAAAATATTATTGTTTAATACTTGAGAAGCATTTGAAGAGGTTTGAGCACTTGTATATACAACCACCTGAGTAAAATTACAATAATAATAAAAGTGTATATGTGTATGCGCGCACGTATGCATGGGTAAGTGTTTAAATTTGTAAGTAATCTTATATTTGCTCTTATCAAATTTGTATAGCTAGTGTAATAATACACTAGTAAATTTTACTGTACCATTAAAACTATTATGATAAATTATCAAGCTATACCTGTAATGATACAGTAGAATTATTTACTTGTTTATAGTAGGTACTGCGATATAAGTTATTAGTCGCGTAATAAAAGAACCGTTGCATGAAACAACGGTTCCCAGCACAAATTCGGAAATATTCTTGAGTCACGGTTATGAGAAGTCAAAGTTACCGAGCATAGCTTATACTTGTAATCTTTAATTATAAACATATCTTATCAATTCAAAATAAGTATTGAGATGTAAAAATCAAATATATATGTATATGAAAAAATACTGACTCGACTACCTTTTTAAAACTTCTAAAAATAAGTTATGCTTACGAAACTATAATGCAGTGCCCAAACGAACAAAAAAAAAAGTTTCAATGGCTTTAAATTTGGTATATACATTCATATAGGGTGGTGACTGATAACCCTAACAATTGTGCCGAATTTTAAAGAAAAGTAAACGTGACGGAATGAATAAGTTACGTCAAAAGCTGACTTTCGATGTCATGTTGATTTCGTTCTTTCAAGTTCAAATAGCGAAGGATTTTCAAATAACCAAACGTCTTTTATTCTCAGTCAAATTTGAATTTAAAAAAAAAATGTGCATAATAAGGAGATTCACATTAACAAAAAACATTAAAAATCAAGAATCAACTATCACTATGTGTCATGAACGATAACAATAACTCCTACTGTTATTTCATTTTTAATATATAATCGAAAGTAAAAAAATCATGACTAAATCTCACAAGTATCACGTTGTAAAAATACAGAAAAAATAAAAATTATTCACTTATAAGAAACAAAATACTTAGATTATTTTTGCAGTTCACGTATAAGAAATCTATGCTTTAAAGATTTTATTATTCTTTTACAAAAATACATTTAAAAAATACAAAATGTAACTCGTAACATACAATTTTCTTTCTAACAATTTGAAATAAATCGAAAATATGAAAAGTGTTTTCTTTGTGTCATATGTATAAGATTTTTTTAAATATTTGTTCTTGAGCGTGTATAATCCCATTTATATATTTTATATGGTTCTTACAAATATAATAATAGTTTTTCGAACATAAAATGACTTTAAATTAGAGCAAATTCACAAAGGTGTTAAAGTAGCAGATTGCAGAATAAGGCAGGCAATACATAACAAAGGATTCTTAAGCTATGATTTTTTTAGTATACGTGTTACTTTAAAATAATGCTGTAAATTATTGTTAGTAATGACAAAATTTATTAATTTTTGCATTCTTTAAATACTTTAGACTATACTAGAATTCTCTGATACAGTTTTTAATTAATCATTTATAATAATATAAAAAGAATTTGAATGATAATTTATATTGTAAATTAATCAGTTAATTATCACATTATGTAATACTTTATCTTCGTACTTAATTTATACAATTCATACAACCAAGCCCTCTAATTCAAACGTATCAGCCAATTTTTAAGAATTTATCATTTTCAAGAATCTACCGAATTGTAATGAAGTATTATGCTATAATTATACAACAATATCTATATAAAATGTAAATTGAACACTTGATCACATTTATTAAATACTTGATAAATATTTTACCGAGAAAAGCAATGCATTTTCTATAAAAAAAGAAACAACTGAATTAAAAGAATTACAAATAAAGCCACATTTAAATCTTAAATTTGAGAACATTATTATTCAGATATTTCAGTATTGACGGTAGATTTGAAGTAATATGATTCTTAAAATTAAGTTTACAAAGCAATTTTTGTTTACTACATGTGTACAACAACACTTATTAAATAAAAACTGCTAAATACCGTCACGGAATCAGATTTCGAACACTTAAGCAAATACTTATTATGCTTTCGAAAACATATTTTATTTATTATTAAAATGAATTTATCGTTCCTTTTAATTCTTAACAACGGGAAAAGACTAAATTGATCGTCATGGAACGTATTAAATTCTCGAAACGTCGCAAGTAATTTTTATGCAATAAAGTTGTTTGAAAATTCAATATGTTCCATGACGATCAATTTAGCCTTTTCCCGTTGTTAATATTTTATTTATACTTTTCATACTTTGCACCCTAATTTTCAATTATATAATTATTATTTCTTAATTTTTCTTCCGAAGGTATATTTAATTTAAGTTACATAAATTGTTACAAGATAAACTATTTTTTTTAATAGAAAAGGTCTACTTAAATATATTCCTTAAATATACTTTACATATGCATATTATGCGGATTACATGACAATTGTAGTTTCCGCATAAAATTATGGAGAAAAAAAAACCCATTTATTCTGCGGTTTATTTCTTCTCTTTACATATCACTTATGAAATAATCAGTTTTCAAATGTACATATATAAGACAGCAAAGCAAAGCAAACACAAGTGGCACACACGCAAATTTTTCGCAAGCTCATCGATAGAAAGTCACTGGGAATAACCAAACACTTTCTTCATTTCGAAGGTTCTAGTTGAAAACCAATAGGGCTAAGATATAACATTTTAACCTTTGACGCGCTCACAAGATGCAAAATGATTGTCCGTTGCATAGCCATGAATAGCTGCACTAACTTGAGAACTTTCAAATAGCAATAATCGAAACAAAGAGCGATATCGCGAAAAGAGACCATAGCGATGTTCTCATTGGCTTCACGTGATTGGTCGTAATTTGCGATAATCAGCAAAAGTGCTCGATAATGAATAGTGAGTAAGAGCATCGAGTCAATTTTAATGTGCCTTTTTTACATACAACGAAATTGTACTCATGAGCAGACTCTTTTTATAAAATATCTCGCCTTCTCAACTATTTTTATTATTAATTATATAAAACAGAGGGAAATAATTTACCACAACGTAACTGAATATATGCATTAATTAAAAGTCTCACGATCCGGTTCATTCCAATGTAGACAAGAAAGCAAGCTTCAAGAAATAAAATTCATATTAAAGGTAGTAAGAAGCTTATATTCCAATGCATTTTTCAAATAGAGCAACAACAATTGATATTTTAAAAAGCTTAGCTATTTTAATCTTTCAGAACACTTAGAATTTTAGTATAAAATAAAAATTAACAAACTAAAGGTGCTAGCAGCTCCTCGTGCTACACGACTAAGATCAGTTGGTCTGTGATAATCTTTAACGGTTCTACTAAAATTGCATGATTCTGTTTCTGCACTGTTTGTTAGTTGAATTTCTTCGTAAATTCGGTATCTCTCGGTCAATCGTCACAGAAAAGAAAATTTACATCAGATGATGATTGGCGTGAGTGTCGCTTCATGACTTGCTTTTTCTTTTCCTCAAGATGACAAAACTCATTATAAAAGTCAGCCAGCCGTGCAAAAAAAAAATTCTTCCTAACGTATCCGAGGTTATCGCCAGTGCAACCCCGAATTCCTATAATCGTATCTCATTTAGAAAAGACCGAAAAAAGTTGCAGCGTTTTTATAAATCATCAGTAAATGTATAATCTTTATTAAAATATTGACTATTTTAGGTTTTATTATTAATCACTAGATTCTCAACAAGATTTTCAATATCACATCTGGTTACCAAAGACAATGAATTGCACCATAAATTTTTAGTCTACTTCCTCACCTCAGTCCAGAAAAATATATTTGCTATATTGAAGTATGCGTAGTTACTATATATAGTCTAAAATGTGAAAATTTATAAATAAGTATGACAAGAAGGTTTCATATAATTGAATTGAGCGCCTGCATTTACTGGGGGGGGGGCTAGTCTCGGTTGATAATGTACTAAAAAAAGGACCAAGTATACTGAATTACCGAGTTAAACAGAATGATACTGGTTATCACAACAGAACGTAGACCCTGATATTACAACTCCGTAAGAAAGCTACGTAGGGGAAGTACCAGAGTGTTTCTGTTTACGCTTTCAAAAAGACAAGAAATAAAGTATGAGCCTATAAGCATACTGCAATCTCAAGTATCATGTTACATTTAATCATGTACATATTTTGCCTCCTCTAATTTTGTACTATAGTAATCAAATTTCCTGGCCTGCTTATAGCATCGGCACGATTAAAAGAATCCGTATAAGAAATTGTCTATAAATTATAATTTAGTTACAGTAGCTGATTGTCTATAATATTTTAAATCTGAATTAAATAATGTAGAACAGAAATATAATAGAAGTGTAATTTTAACAGAAACAATTCATTTATTTTTTCAAATCCATCGCAAACGGTAAAGATACTTTAACATTTATTTTTTGTACACAAGAAATTAATTCGAAATATAGTAAATATTTGTGATGTTACTTTGTTTTGATTGATAACATCCCTTGCAATACCGTAAAAAGCTTTTCCTTCAAGCATTGCTTTTAAAGGAATATTAGCTCACACAGTAAATATATATAGGTATGTAAATATTGATATAATATTGAATTTTACTAAAATATTGCTTGTCCTTTCTACCTATACAAAAAATATACTTTTTTAGTTTTCTTACAACACTTTATTATAAAATAAAATTTCAAAAATTTAACAATGATGATCAATTTTTTATATAAATATTGAATGGTGTAGATGTGATTTGACAAATAAAGAATAAAATCAGTGTTCTAAATTATTGATAAAAATCTACCGTCGCAATTCATTAAATAAATATATAAGCAATCATTTATTATTTTTCCAAATATAGATATAAGTATAAGCTGAATATTTAAAAGATTTTTTAAATGCAACATTTAAAATCGTATATAGAAGTTATACGAAATATTTGCTCAGAAAGTTAATTAAACACAGAGCAAGGCAGAAATTAATTACATGTTATAGCAGTTTCATTTATAAAGAAATCAAGTGAGATTACAGAAAAGAGCACATCTTCATTTTAAGACAAGCACATACAGAGATAAAAGATAACAGTGCAGATTCTTAAACAAACCAAAGTCACACGCGCGGAGAAGGCCTCAACGACGAATGATCCTAAATTTACGAGTCTCGATATGGTTGACTTAGAAAGATACATCTGTACATAAAAAAGATTGAACTTTTATTTGCTTAGACGATTCGCGCATTATCAAAGATCTACCGCTTCTATAATATCAAACGAATGAACAGCTCAGCTACTTTATCGCAGCAGTTGTTTTGAGACAAGCGCTGAATGAACGTAATGCAATAGTTACTATCGCTCAGTGATTATGAAGGAATATAATAGCCGTCAATTAAATTTAGACCTTTTGCTTTAAACGTTTTCTACTAAGTAGCTTATACACCTACAATTTCTGCTACTAATAATGAGTGTCCACTCCCTCCGGCCGTCACGGATTTCGCTGAAATTTTACAGATACTCGGTGATGTCAATGTGTCCTATACGATTAGGAACCGAGCTAAGAGGTTGAGTTATGGTCGGAAAGGTTTCTACCTTACAGGTTCTTGCATATAACGATCGATATAGAGATTAATTTTGGGAAAAAACTCTCTGTCACCATGTCGGCAATGATGTAAACATTACGAGGTTCAATTTCCATGACATTTCATCCACAAGTCACAGATTGTTGACGAAAATTTCGTTTGTGATTCATTGCGATTTTAATCTCTGACATTTTCGAGAACAAAAATCAATGCAGTCGTTGTCCACTGTTATCTTGGAAGGAATTGTTTTAAAAAAAAATGTATTTTTGTAGCTGTTAAACTTAGTCTATTTATACTACCTGAACAATTAATTTTTTTTTTCAATTCATAGCTAAAAAACGATTTTTAGAGATTTTTAAAAGGTGTGCCAATTCGAAGCCTTTCAATCGATATGGCCCAAAATAGGAACTTTTCTATTATATAATATAATAAGTTAATCCCCAAAGTTTCGACTCGATTCGTCCGAAATTCACGAAGAAAAATGGTTAACTTGATAAAATGAATATACATATATCCTTACTAAAAAATTGCTTAAAATTAATTATTAATAGAAATTTTTTTTGCTAAAATGTGTGACTTTTGGAGTTCGTCACTTTTAATGAAGATGATAATATTATGCCGCTACACGGTAGTGACTAATCATAGTTGTCGTTAAACCTTTATTACAAGACCAATATACATTGTAGAAAATTTTACAAAAGAGATATCAAAAGTATATTATATATAATTCATACGCTTTCATTATCATTTTAGAAAAGTAATTAACGCTTTCCATTCATAAATTATGAGCGATCGAAAATAATGTTAAATTTTTACGCGCTTTACAAATGAATTAATCGGTAAATATAAAAGGCCAAAATTAAACAATATTTTCGATCGCTAATAACTTTCAAGATGCTAATATATTACTCGTTCTATAATTCATGTATTTTTTTTTTTTTTTTTTCATTATTTTTTACAACATTGACAATTACTTTTCCAGTCAGAAATTTACTTAAAAATATGTTTTGAACGAAAATTGATAAAAGTAAGCATTATTGAAATGATTTTAATTGGCACGATTGCATTTGAGAAATCATTCAATTTGATATGCATACAGATTATTTTGACCGGTAAAACTCTTCGATATATCAATGGAACAGTAACACAGTTTACAAAATTGCATAATTCTTTATTGAACTATCATGTGAAATTTCTTTTAGTTTAAATGCATTATATATTGTGCCCACAATTTTCGCGAGAATGATTAAAGCAAATACCAAGAATTTCAATTTATGACGAAGAATGTTCTATTTTGACTGCCCACTAAGGAAGACTGTATTTTGCTTACACCCTGCAAAAGATTCTATTTCATTTGCGTGCAGAGAAACTTCTTTTGTTACCACTATAAATTTTTAGCATCATTTTTTACTAAATAGACTCTTCCCGAGCAGTCGCAATAGTACCTTCACCGTACGCAAACTAAATAGACCTTTTCCAACGCACAAACGAAATAGAACCTTAATAAAGAAGTAATTGGTTGATCACCACCAATGAGGAAAAATTTATAATGTTGAAGAAATATTGAAAACAGGAAAAATTTCTTACTTATGAGCCCAGCAGGTAACCCTGGGCGAAACGCGACATTCAAAATTTTTCCTGTTGTCAATATTTTTTCAACGTTATAAATTTTTCCTCGTCTTCCTTTTTCTTGATCTTATTAAGTTTAATCTTCTTATATTCATTACACGGTGGCCATAAAGTGACTTATAATTAAAGAGTACACCAACACACAAAGAAATGAGAAAAATCATTTGGTTCGAAGTGATGAATCAATTCGTTCTTTATTTAAAGTCGTATTTCTATTAAATAGAACCTTCTTCATTCCAACCGTCTATATACGGGGCATGCACAATCTTATACTAATTCACGATTTTCATAGATAATATAATTAAAAATCGTAACATCAGTATGCATGATTACCAATAGTAATGGCTATAACAGTAGAATAGCAGCTAGTAGTCACTTAGAATAACGACTTCATTCGGCATCCCGAAATAAACACTGAATAAACAGTGATAATTGATGCTAGTTTTAAGTTTTATATCTTGAAGATGAAATAAATATGTGGTACAATCAGCCTCAATAAAGAAATTAATTCAGCTTCTATACATGAAACTTTTTATTAATACTTAGGTCAAATAGAATTGTTTAATTTGAATATTTAATCATTATTTATAGAATAAGTTTATGCAGCTTCCGTAGCACAGTATATTTAATAAATAAAAAAAAAATAAAAAAAGCGCACAGATTTAGACTCGAAACGTAGAGTTAAAACCTCCCGAAGTAATAATGTACGATAAATATAATTTGTAGTTTACTCAGAAAAGAAAATCACGACGTATTGAAAGCTTTCTTTTCTATGTCAGAAATAAATAAACTGCTACAGTTTTATAAGGTTGCGTTTAGTGACCATCAGATATTGTATATATACCTGAATTCGAAGTTAATCGATTTTATTATATTATTAGAATGAATAATTCACAAACAAAAATATATCAAGCTGATACATTTTTTATAGATCTGTGACCTCAGCTTATCTCTAGTAGGTCAGTTTTTTTCTGAAACATAATTATCATTAAATTTCTATATACAAAAATTAAAACGAACTTACACTTTCCTGAATCTACGCTGAATAAGTATGGTAATATCGTCAAAATTTATTGTAGTATAAAACCAATTTGAAATTTGATTCTTAATAATTTTCAAATAATATCATAAACAATAAAACGAATAATGTACAATATTTAAACTGTTAAGTATTCCTTTTCGAATGTAAATAATTGTTTTATTAATATCATTAGATCTCTATCACAAAAATTGAATCGATGAAATATATTTTTATAAAAGAATATTCTAAAAGTTATATCATAAAAGAATATTGAATTAAAAAAAAATCACTTCATATAACGGGAAAGTTAAAAGAAAATTATTTGATAATTGAGTCGGTGCATACTCGTCATATAGGGAGACATTTTCTCGGATTTTTTTAAACATTTCCCTTCAACTAAGAGTGCTATTTTTTAAATCGAACGACTTTTTATATGCTCTAAATGATAGTAAAAGTTTCGTACTTTTACCTTGTAATCTCAATAGGGGCCAGTGTCGGGATCCTTTGCTCAATCTATTATGTGTTTTCACTTTTAAGATATTCGACAACAACAGTTTATAAGCTATGTGGTACCGTGGAAGATAAATTGGTTCAAGTATAAATAATCGTGAAGCTTATAATTTTTCTTTTTAATTTGCAATGGAAGTGTTATTATTCTTTATGTTTTTATTGTTGATACGCGAAAAGACGTATTCGGAATAGTGATACATGATAACATTCATATTTGACGGATATTTTTAATTTTAATTCAATTCCTTGAGAAATATGAATACTGGATGCAGGAGGAAAAAACTGCTTATGCGAGATGTATTTGTAACAAAATAAAATATACACTCGGTCGAAAATATGAAAAGTTAAAGCTAAAAAGTGTATATTGGACATTTTAATCTTTTAAAAGTGTAAATCGATTAATTGAAACGTTTCATATAAAGATCAGAAACTTACCTGAACTACAAAAAATAGTTCCTTATTTTTTTTTATTACTTTTAGCAGTGAGTAACTAGATAAATCCTACGTTAATATAATTAAGGCATTCTTCGTTTGAATAAGGGATTGTAGGAATTAAATTTTATAGCTTTGTCCGGCGATGCGCCTGCGAGCAAACAAAAATATACTCTAAATCTATGCTAAATCATATTGAGATGTTTTTCAGTTAAACAGAAACGAAAAAAGCGGAGATTTTATTCTTAATTAAAGAAGAAAAAATGTAATTCAACACACGAGATTGATTTCTTTTAAATTCAAGCTGTTTCTGCCTGCATCCGGTATGGTGCAAAGTAAACATATAACCTTAGCAATTAGTATTTTTCAATCTCATTCATTTTCACTATCGGCTGCAGTATCATCAGTGAGGAGCCATAAAGTTTGTGCAGTAGTGTATCCTTTTATTTCCCATCGAGAATGCATAGGCGATAATTGAGGTAACAAAGAACAACCGTCACATCTCTCCCTATTTTCTTATTATTCGATTGACTTTATCACTTTCTCGCTTTCTTTTGCGCACTTTCTGACCATGAGCTAACTCTTCTCTTTCGAAAGTCAGTTTGTCGATAAATCGAGGCGAAAACAACAATAGAATTATGCAATTACAGAGGAAATATTGTTAATTAAGATTAAAGCTTTAAGGAATTATATTTGATCGATCACGGGGGGGCTCGTCTGGCTATCTTTGATTATCGGAGTACAAAAATGATCGAAACCATTGAATTCATACAACTGGTTGATTCTGGTAAAATGATGATTAAGCTTAAATCAATATTTAAAATTAGTTAGAGAAAACATTTAAACGGCATTTAGTATTATACTCTGGTTCAATATTATATTAAGATGTCCACAGTTCTTGTATCTGATTTTCAAATCTCATATGTTTAATGCCACAGTAGCTTTGTGGCTGTATAATATTTGACTGCGTGTTTATTGATTTTAAATGTATTTTTATGTAATTATGTTAATAATTATTGCACATTCCTATGCAATTTATAAGATTTAAAAAATTTACTTTTTTTCTGTTTATTCGACTAATAACATAAATATAAACCCTAAATTAAGATTAATTTTCAAACTGCATAAGCTTTCTAAAAAAAAAACTTATTTTTTCCCCATAAATTAATGTGTTACGTTATATAGCATTTACATCAAAATAAAATATATAACTGCTTATAATTTGACATCAGAAATAAAAGCGTCACACGATATTACTCTAAAACTTCCCTGGTAGAACATTGACGAGTTCGGCTGGTTTTATATCCAGCCGTTAGCCAGTTTCGACTAGCCAACATTTAGAGTTTCAAATCGTCAAATGCTCAGTAATGACCAGTCAAGACTAAACGTCAAAAGTAAACAAGAGTCGAGAGTAGCTTTTTTAAGCATAACCTCAATATTTTATGCATTAAACGCCAAATTTTTAAGTTTAATATATCAAATTAAATATGGTAATATACATATTTATCTGACCAATAATATTTATGTATATTATTAGATATCAATATATCAGCTTAAAATGGAATAAATTATAATTAATCAGCAAATATATCATTTTAAAATAGCCGAGTCCTTAGCCAGTTCGCGTTTCAAAACTGTGGCGAAATAGACAGGGTTATTCGTCTGCTAGACGGGTAAGCTCGGTTAAAAACTCGCGTATATAATCGGTAATGGCTAGTGGCTGGTCATCAACTCGGCTAAATTTCTACCAGGGTTATAGCATCATCGACTTTACAAGGTCAGGATCGGTTACTTTAAACTACTAAAATATTTTCTGCTATATACTTTGACATGTAGAAAAAATTGCACATGACTGTCTTCGAGATGCATATACTGTAAGTATTCTTCTGTAGTTAATCAGTCAATTAAGAACTAAAATATATTAAATAAAATTTTAGAAACAATAAATATAAACTAAATTGAAATCGATAAATCTTTCCTGTAAAAAAAAACCTAAATATTGCATCTCTATTTGAAAAGTGAAAGTCATTCTATATTACATATAAAATAAGGAAAGAAAGACGACTTGAAAAACATTGATCCATGATATCAGGTACAGCGATAGTTACTATAAGGAATATGGATTATTTATTTACACAAGTGCTGTTTCTTCACATGTTGAGAAAATAATCTTCTTCCAGATATTATATTATTATTGGCACCCGCACGTGGCAAAAAGCGCATGTTTTTCAATCCAAAAGCTTGTAACAATCGGATTGATAATTAAGTGATATCAAAGAAACTATTTGAACAACTGTTTTTACGAGTATAATATAATTATATATACTTATGTTAAAGAAGAAATTCATGCGGCTATCGCCGGTATAAGAAAAATAAGAATGGTATTTCGCAACCGTAGAAAAATGACCAAAACAAAAATAGTTTTCCTACAATAAACCTACAATTTGACTTGATATAAAAATCATCAGTACATTCATTACAATCTGGATTACCCATTTGACACTTAGACCTATACCTTTACCAGAAAAGAATCGTACAATCGTCAGAGAAATAAATTAAGCTCGCTTCACCCGGTTTTAACTGGAACATCAAATCTTTTCACTTCGCAAAATGTTACAAACACATTGGCAATAACCATTCCTTGACCTCGATCCACCGATTCAGGAGGTTTTTCATAAAATAAGTAGCATTAAGAATAGAGTACAGAGAACAACAAACGCTGCTTCTAACTTTAGATAAAACGATTTATATAAAAGGAAGAATCGAGGCATATTTTATGGTTTATTCCTTAGATATGCATAATAATTGTTATTCGCTGTGTACACGTATAAATTTTCCGTCTCTCGAGCGTATATACGTCATCGATTAATCAAATATATATTAATCAAGTCGTTCCTGCTATTAAGAAATTAGAGCCGCGCGCCGCACTATATAACGCACGCGCTTCTTTCATGATGAAAGATAAGGCGGCGGCGGCGGCAGCGACGGTGGCGGATCCGAGAACAAGAAGATCCATGATTTCGGGGGCATCGCTATACTGTTAAGTATAGGATGGATGATTGCCGCAGTCCGACGAGCGCGCGAGTAGCGGACAACCGAACCCCCCCGCGATCGTTCGATTATAATAATACTCATCGGAAATAAACACTTATATATCAGTGGGCAGTTAGTAAAACGGTTGCGATATTGTATGAAGCGAGAAATGGGCTCGAGCCCACTTGAGCGATAAGACAAGAGCCGCTCTACGCGATGTCATATTTCGAGTTACACCAGCGACGACAACGACGACGACGACTCATGAAAGCAGCGCGCGCGCACGCGCAAATACTTGTACACACGCTGCCCGCGGAGCTTATAACATTTCTCATAAATTTTAACTTTTTCGGAATATTGTTGATCAAAGTTCGTTCCTTGATATTAGTCGACATATGAATTTTCAAAAAAAAAAAATTATCTCGCGAACCAATCATCGCGGAGTAAAGAATTTAATCTTAAAATTCGTAAAACAATTCGCAAGAATATTCGCACAATCCGAATATATAAGGCTTATTTCGGTAGAACCATAACTTTTCGAGATAATTAGCTTTAAAGCAGTTGCAAAATTATTTACCGTTTCAAAGGTATAATTTTGCAACTTATATGCAAAAAAATAATTATCCCCAAAACGTGCGTGAAAATTTGAAGCTTTCAGAAGGTGTGTCCTTATTTACTAGAAAACCATTAAGGTCAATATTTATAAACAAATGCAATTTTTCGAAAATTAATGAAGTTACAGAACTGAGTTTAGGCACACATTTTTACACCTATGTCAGGCATACTTGAGGTGAATTTCAAGTCGGTTACTCAAATTTTCAAACAGTTATTAAAAAATCAAAAAAGCTCGATTTTATACGGATTTTTGCGTTTTGTGCAGATGATGATAAATTGATTTTAATTTTACAAGTCGATCCTTGTAGGTCTTTTTGGCAGAAAAAAACGCACCCTTTTCATTTTCACTCCGATAATAATCTTCTAAGATATAAGCAAAAAACTGTTTTTTTTTGGCTTTGCTAATTTTTCCTGAAAAACGCACACCTCTGATTTGTCCACTTTTTAGTACACATCACTTAGAATTCGATCCTCTACATGTTTCTATTTTTTCCCCAAGGAATAATTTTTCCCCCAAACAGGTCTGTTTCAGTCTAATTCGACGGCCTAGTAGTGGTTCGTCTTTTGATAAGTATACGCAGTGTGGCATGATGATGATGGTCACAGGCAGTGCGGAGACACATATAGCCGGAAAGCCGCTTCTTAAATCGCCATACGTGCCAGATGATAATGAGCATTACGTTTCGCTTTCCTCGCGCGCTTGTATTGCGAGATCGAGCGCGTGAGCGCGCGCACGACTATAATCAAGAGCTGCCGATTGCGGCCTTAATCACTTTTATTTCTCCCTTGCGCCGCAAGTTTTGTAACTTGTGTATTTTTTATAATACCGCGTATATCGAACGCGTGCAAATTTAGCTTTTCGTTGAGTGTTTGATTCCGCTTGAGAAATCTATTTGTTCTTTGACGAGTGGATCGGGCCACTTTCGAAGCCACTTCATCGATCCAGAATCGATTTTACGTGCGAAACTTTTTAACTATAAATTTAGGTACCGTTACGGGCCCAATTTATCCTCATTTATCCTTGTATATTGAAAAGAAGATAAATGAAAATAATGAACGTAATATTAAAGTTAATGTATTTTGTTTAGTTATAAATGTTAAAAAGTGTATCGAAAATATCCTTAAGGGATTAGCAATCGAGCCCATTATTAAAATAATTATCAGTGCCAACTTAAGAACTACAGTATCATGTACCAATCTCACACATAAATTTGAAGAAGGACTTAAAATTGTTTGGCAATCAACAAAATTTTATTTCAAAATACCAATATTCCAATAAATTTGTCTAATAAAATGATGAATCAAATCAATTCCCTTATAAAAAAAAGTAATGATTGGAAAAAGTGAAACCAAAATAAAGCCAATGAACTTAAATTTTACAAATTGAATAATTATAAAAAGAATCAAAGTTCTGATAACTTACATTTGTTTTTATTTAAAAATTAAATATCAATATTGTGTTAAACTATATCTAAGAAATCATTATTTTTATTAATATAACTAATGATAAATAGTGTATCGTTTTCAATTTTTTAACTACAATATTTATTACATTTCATGGTTATAAATTTACTACAATAGTAGATTGCGCCACTAGGGAGGAAAAAACTTGGATAGTCCAGCATTCTGGTATTTTATGTCAAACACTAGGTCTGGGCTGGTCAATTTATATCTAAGCACATTTAAAATGCTTTGATAATAATGTAACGTGCGCGTGGCGCATATAGATATAGATATTAGCGCGAAAAAAAATTAGCTCCCTTACTTGAGAAATATATAAAAAATGCCGAGTTGACAATTCCCTATGTTTAATACATAGAAGTAGAGACATACAAATATAGAAAGACACTGATTTTCAATTAAGTTTTTATCAACTTTCCTTTTAAGTAAGGGGACAAAACTTTTTTATAAATTGAATGCCTTTCGACGTTCTAAATAATTATGTAGATTTCGTACGTTGCCCCTAGACTCTACTTTTTATTCCAATCTCGTAGGCATCCTCCTTTTTGGTTTTTATTACTATTCGTAAAAATTTGGAAAAAAATCAATAATAAGCATCAAGCAACGAAATTCGAATGATTGAATACAGTGGAACGTCTTTGATAAAATTAACTCAAATCATAATTCTAAGAAGCTTATCGGATTTTTTCAATTTCGTATTACACATTTATTCATACAGCATAGTTTTTTCTGATATAATGGAGTAACAGGCAACTGAGTCTGTTATTTGTTATATAAAACTAATACACATATAAGGGCTGTCAGATATTAGGTAATAAGTCAGCGTAGTCTACAATGTGTCAGCCAAAAATATTGTATTCAAAAACTATGAAATTTTGTTGAGTGGCGCTGTAGCATCATGTTTATTATTATTATTTAAGTTTGAGGCAATAAGGAATACACTGGAATAATTCAGATAACCATATCTACATCAAAAAATTAACTTTTCTAAATAATAAAATAAGACTAATTTATATAAATAATGTATTTATTTAACTCAAAATTTATAGAAACTTTCACTTTCATAGAAATGATTTTTCATGAAATAAAAATGGATTCGAGCACTAATTTTTAACTCAAAGAGGTAAACGATCAGAACTACATATATTGTTGCCGTATTCCTTGACGCGATATTTAAAAACAAATGATTTGCAAAAGGGGTGTAAGTATAGTTATTTAACTGACAAAATTTCAAATGATTCATGCAACATGGTTTTGAAATAAGTTTACATGTTTTCATATCATTCATTAGACAAACAATATCTCACTATCAATCTCATTAAGGATTTTTTTCTCATTCATAATCTCACTAAAGTGATAATTCAATTTCGTCAGAAAATAAGCTCTTTTATACTCCAAGAGAGCAAAAATATACTACTTGGAAAATAGTATACACCTCTCACTGTGCCCAATCTCCACGAGTCAAAATTTTGGTTTTATTAAAAACTCAAATTGCCGCCATTTCGACTATATTTGTAGCACTATTTTTTAATAATTTAATTTTTTGATAATTTTATTTGAAAATATCTCTATAAAGAGTAAATACCGCGCTAACTGTTATGAGTAGAAGACTACAGTCAATTGCATTATACCCGTCCAAAAATACATCGTACACATCTAAATAAAAAGAAAGGTTTCTATATTCGTGACAGTAGTTACACGACGGTTCACCACACGATGTAGGACCAAATGGGTAGTATATTTTTACTACGAATATTTTACTAGAATGTTCACGCGAGCAAGATAACTCTATTTAGTTGCTTTCAAACTACATAACGACTTGTACACTGGAAATATTTAGTTGTTCTAAATTTAATTAGTAATTTCTTTAAATTCCCGTCAGTGTCAGTGTACATACAAAAATACTTGTTTCTTTAATCTACATGCAACTAGCTCCTATACGTTTATCAATATTTATTTCATGAGAATCTTATATATGGCCTCAGAATTGAATCGAAAAATACAAAAATTATGTAGTTGTTCTATTTTTAGGAACAATACATAGTAATATACTTATGATATCCAGCATTAAAATACAAACTACGCTATACTTCAACATTAAGTTGCATCACATCATGATTTTACATTGTAACTTAGTAACGATAGTTATATACATTGTAATTCATTACTTTAATGACTAAACAGTACATAAATGTAAATGTTAATCAACAAATTTTTAGAATATATCAATTTTAAGGTAGTACTGTCGCTACTTTCATAGTCAAAATGAGGGCACTTTTTATTCTTTGTTTTGCTCACAATTTATACTTATTTAAAAAAACTCCACAGATGAACTTATACTAAATAATGATTATGCATTGATATGGAATAATTTAATTCGTCCCAATTAATAAGAAATTCTTCCATGCAAAAACTGATTTGACTCATTTTTTAAGGTTAAATGTGATTTTTTTTTGCTTTAAATTAATTTGTCTTATTATTTTTATGTACCTAATCATAGTTTTCGAAAATGATAAATATTCGTCAAATATTTATCTTTTATTACAAAAAGTTTCAACAAACACTGAACGGTAAGTTTTGCAAAATAATTAAGTGAAATTGATTTCCTATAAGACACTGTGTTAACTACCTGATAATGAAAATGTTAAAAACTTTGGTTACATTTACCCAAGCCGCACAACAAAATTTCTTGAGTCACTTTTGAACCATTATTTACTAGTATATTAAGTTATATAAAAAACTGAACGGTATAATTCTGTAACCAACAGTACTACCTTAAGGAGATTCATCAGGTACGTAGGAAGTCAAAACAAAGATGCAACAGACTTTCTATTTACTAACCTATTTAACATTTTCGATTAACGTTATTTTATCAGATCCATTATATAGTTAAATATTGTATATGTATTAATTTCAAACAACGTATGCTGTGTCAAAAAATGCGAAGTTGCCACTATCTTAGATAATGGAGGTTATTTTGCTCAAGCTTAGCTATTTTATACAAAAAACATGTAAATTATAAGTTTTATAGTTAAGTTAGCGAGTTGTACAAGGTCTCAAAATATTCGCTAAATATTCTTTTACGCCGTGTAAAAGTTTTTCTGTAAATTATTCGTTAATAACTATACAGTTCAAGTTAAATGTCTAGAAAAATGCAACTCTACACTCTAAACTCTAAAGAGTAAAAGTTGCCGCTAAATTGTAGAAATATAGTAGTTTACTCCATGTCTAAAGCGTGAAACGTTAATTTTCTACTTTGTCTGAGAGAAAGTTCATAGTTTACTCTTATAAGAGAGTAAATTAGTTTGTTTACTCTAATATAAAGAGTAAATTTTCAATTTTCTACTTTACAAG
>UELV01000941.1:0-13813 GCA_900490015.1 Megastigmus stigmatizans
TGTCCAGTGTTGCCACATTTTCATGTCAGGATAAAACCGAAGTCAAATAAACAGAGAATTGTTTTCAATAATGTTTTATTTTAATAAAATAATAAAGAATAGGGTATTATACCTAAATGAAAAATGAAGTAAATGTTTGGAACACGCTTATAAAGTATTTAAAACAATTTTTCGTTTCATCTCTCAGTAGACTAGAGAGTACCCATAGAGTTACCTTAAGTAGATGAAAGACTTTTTCTATGTGACACGAGTATTAGGGGATGTCGAAGTCAAGAATGACCGTCGCTTAACCTCGCAGAGTTTTTCCAGAATTTTGATTAGATTTCATAAAATAACATAGATCTGAAGTGACAGAATTATTCCTTATTGAAATACGAAGGGTGCTCTTCTTCTTGAATCGAGTATAAACGCTTATAACTTTGATATTCTTTAATAATATATAAATAAGACATGTCACAAAACCGGTCACACCGAAAAGGTGCTGCCATACTTTTTTCCAATAATTCAGCCGCATTTTACAATAGAATGAAATTCTTAAGTGTGACATGCATTCTTTATTGAAATGTGAAGGGTGCTCTTCTCCTCTTTTTGTAAGATATACTTAAACTGACGTTATATTAACAAAAACAATGTGAAGTCATATGACAGTCATTATAGCTTAATCGTCGAAGCTGTGAAAAAAGACTGCACACTGCAGTGCTCCTGTAAGAATAGTTATATAGATTGTGCAGATTTGAAAAAGATAAGATACTAACCTGCATGAGGGCGATAAAGAGGAAGAAGCAGTTGCTGTAGCGGCGGAACTGCTCGAAGAGGAAGGATGGTATGAAGGAGAGCAGAGAGTACTTGGCCGTGGAGATGTGGTTGTTCTTGTAGGTGGCGGGCTGGTGTGGCGCGTTGACGAATACGACGCGCTCGTCCTGACTGTCGGCCAGGTGTCCCCCTGACGACTGGTCCACCGAGCCTCCATTCTCCGCACGGCCCGTTCCTGCGATAACAAAATGCAAGATCTTACACTGCGGCATCGCGATATAATATTAATATTCAAGGGATTCTTCTTTTTGTTTGGTCAGTTTAGTATAGATACTTATACAGTTTTAAGCAGACATATATAAGTGTCTATATCTATAAAGTAGTAGTTTTGTAATGTAAATATTTTTTCTCTCTCTTTTTTTTAATATCCAGTAAGTAAATTTTCTTTCAAGTTCAATATAATAAAGTCCCGGATTAATGAAGAAATAAGTGGACTAATAAGCGTGTAGATAAAAATTAAAGAAATCATATCGAAAATGTACATGCAGGAAAAATAGAAGAAACGAGCTGTCAAAATGCAGGTGGATGAATATATTGGAGGTTAAGTTACCCAGCTGGAGAAAGGAAAACTATGGATACCGACAAAACCACGGGAGATTATATACTATAAGTAGGTACTGGCTTAACTTGCTCTCACGAGATGACAAAAAGATCAAGTGAGGAAAGTTATAAAGGTATTAACAAACCGTTTTATTGAATATCACGATAACTATTTATATTGACCCAGGAAAGGCTTAGAAAGAATTTTGGTAGGGTGCAGAGGAAATGAAAAGTGGTTAAAATATAATCCAAGGTCTAGAATGTGCTAGGACATGAGTGGAGACAAACGTTAGTAATTATTATATTATACAAATTGCTTATGATTAAATTTTTGACTATAATAACTATTTTGGACTTTCCAACTATAATCACTGCTCAATCCCAGTAAATATATTATCAGTATAGATTAAATACTTGCCGAAATAGAATACTGAGAAAACAGAATAATTTCGGTATAGCAAACAGATGCTACACAAGTTGCACAATTCTATAAATTAATATTCTAATCAATATTTTTAACAAAAAAAGTTTGTGCAAAATTTCCAATCTATAATATTAAATGGGTACAGATATATTTTTAAAAATATATTTACGAGTTATATTAGCGATTTTAAGTTGTATACCATACTGTTTTTGATCTCAGCCACTTTGGCAGACGTTATGCTCACAACTTTCTCGTTGCAAAGTCTCGAACTTTACTTTCAAAGGAAAAGTTCTTGAATAGACAATGAAAAGTATGCGCCACCAAAGAGCTTTCAGGTTCAAATAAATATTATTGCGAAACTTGTTTTTTTACTTAATGAATATTAATGCAATACTCGTAGATAATTTTTTATTAAAGCATATAAAAGAGATTTATACCTGGTACCAAAATAAATATAAACAAAAATAAAAATTCAAAGATTCACGATCATATACCTATAGGTACCTTCAAATGAAAGTTATTGTTTAAATTTAAGGTAGTACTGTTGATATACCTTACTGTAGAATTATCATACAAATTTTTATAAAACTTAAACTTAAAAAATGGGTTAATTCAGCTTTTGCATGGAAGATTTTCTTAATAATTAGGATGAATAAAATTATTCAATATCAATGCACAATCATTATTTAGTGTAAGTTCATCTTCGCAGTTTTTTTGAAATAAATATATAAATGGTGAAAAAACAAAAAATAAAAAGTGCCCTCATTTTGACTAGGGAAATAGCGACAGTACTACCTTAAAAAAATGAAGCTTTCTACGACACTTTTATAAAGCACATATCGCAGATCATTCACATTCGAAATCGTCTCCTCATATAAAAAGCCATTATCCATCAGCTTCCTTCCTTAGCTTCAACTCTTAGCGTCTTGAACTTACGATTGCGCGAGTAGACGTAGGCGTCGAGGTGGGACCTCAAGGCGCCTATCCACCGAGCGAACTTGGTCCCGGATAGCTCCATGGCTCTGGTCCAGCTATTCTCTCTCTCTCTCTCTCTCTCTCTTTCTCGCACTCTCTCTCTCTCTCTCTCACTCTCTCTCTCTCTCTCTCTCTCAGCTATCTGACTTATGCGCTGCCCTGCAGCTGGTTGCGGAGCTCGTCGCTGTGCCGACGACTGGCACCGATAGCGGCACCGGCTTCATTCATCTCGGGACCGCCAAAGAGCATCGATCGCTCGCTAACTCCATTGTCACGGCGCCACCGAGGTGCCAATCGCTCATCGGACTCGATATTGTTTCTGAATTTTTTTTCTTACGTAACCCGTGTGCTTTCGGATCACTGCAGCGCGCGATTGCACGCGTGACCTTTGCTTTGTTGCGGAGGTTAGAGGTGCGGTGCTACTTGTTGGAGGGGCTGAAATGATATTGTAGCTGAAAAACTTGGGATATGTGATGTGCTTTATGCGTTTTTTCACCGATAAAGCTGTGGTGACTTTCGACTTTTTCGGTGCGCTTTCGACCTATTTGAAAGTCCAAAGCTACCACAGTTTACGGGAATGATTGGACGAATTCTAAACAACGATCCTCTATAGAATGGAATATATCCTATCGCACTTGTAGATAAATTCTATAGCAAAAACTACGATCAATGATTTCACGAACAAAAAATGTTCTTATACGAATACAGTCGATTAAAAAACACAAGATTATACGTGCCCCATAATGCTTGCTGAACCTATTCAAAGAAAACGTTCATCCTCAAGAATATCAGGAAATTGTTGACATATATCTGCACAAGTCAGAGCTTATATGCTCAAGTTTTTTGATGGTTGAAGAAATTGTCATAGATAAACGTTGCAATTGCAGCTAAAGCTCTTTTGTGCAATGTTTTTTCTCTGCATATTTTAAGGATGAAAGAACGAATTGAATTCAAGATACATATATTGCAGAAATTCGGTTGTCCCAGAAAAAATTAAGTGATTTTGTTGCAGCAATACTATATTGACCAAAATGATTTTGTTTTGTTGCGAGAGTTTTCGCAATCTTTAAGAATTTATAAAATTCATCCAAATTGTCAATTGTCATATACCGTCGATTAAGGTACAGCTCGAGAGCGAGAATTGACCTTAATTTTAAACATTTGTTTCTGATGAGAATATACTGCAAGAATTAATATTAGGTATATGAAAGTAGTTATTCGTAGTAAGTGTCGAGAAAAAAATTTCTCAGTGATTTTGTTAAAGCAAAAGTAGATATCGGCAATGGAAAAAACATTCTACTATTTACGATACCTTTTTTTATTTCTTAACATTTTTTAATTTAAAAGGTCTCGTTTTGTTCCTTGATTAATTTCATGGGGTGTCATCGATATGAAAAATAAAAAAATTATTAGAACCTACAAAATTACAGCGAAGCGTTGCTAATTTGAGCGACATATTTTTATAAACAAATAGCTGTAACTTTTTAGGTTTTAATTTTTTTAATTTTCATATCGGTGACCCGGAAATTGATCAAGGAACAAAATGAGACCTTTTAAATTAAGAAATATTAAGAAATTAAAAATAGCTATCGTGAATAATAGATTTTTTTTTCTGTTTTTGGATTAACAAAATTCATAATAAGAAACGTTTTTTCGACACTTTACGTATACTGCTGTTATACAATACTACTAATTCTTGCACTATATTCTCATTAGAAACTCTCTTAAACAAATGTTTAAAATTAAGGTCAATTCTCGCGCTCGAACTACCTTAAGTGACAACAATTTTTCATCCATATTCGAAAAAATTCTAATCCAAACACACACATATACTCCGACCAAATACTTTTAAAAAAATACTCATATTACTTCGATAGCTGCTTGTGTTATAAAATTAAAATATTATCGTTTATTTAAATAATTTTTCCTTCTACAGCAACGGGAATGTCTATTTACATTATCAAAATTGAAAATTCTATACGAAACTGTTGGGTGTACAGGATATGCGATTGCGTAATATTAGATGAAATAAATTCAAACGTAAAAAGTCAAGAATAGAAATATGAATCTGAAGTTTCAATTGTATATCGAATTATTCAATATAACGAACATTAATACCTACATATTATGCAATGTAAGCTGAAGGACAGCTGTAACCTTTCGTAAAAAAATTAGAAAAACATAATTTTTTTTAGCTGTGACTAAGTATAATTTCGAACGAAGAATAAAATTTAATATTTACACAACGCCTTTTATAAGTATAATTATATTATGTTACTCAAATAATACATCTATTATTTTTTATTAAATTCGTTAAGGATTTCTTTGTATAAGTATTTTACTCAAAGTTATATTTTCACCTAAATATAAAAACTCGTTAAAATATTACAGGGACTTGAATTACAAAGGAAAAAAGACTTTTTAAAATTCAAATCGAGTACCAATTAGTTCACAAATCGGTATTTCTTTTCGTTTGCCGCGTTCCTATGCAATGTTAAATGCAGTTGACCGATTCCCATTCTCTTAGAAGCAACAGTATTATGTTTTTTAAATTAAGACTATTTCCAAATCACTGTGATAAACATATCGAAAATTTAAATTTGAGTTGCAATTCACCATTATAAAAGATTAAAAAGTTCCAAGAGTCGAACTTCAAGGTCGACAGTTTGACTAATGTTATCAGTTTTTCACATGTTGAAACTTTCCAAAAGCGATTTATCTCAATGACAATTGCATTCTAAAGTTCTCCGATACCTCATCGGACTTGACTTTGTATTTTTTCAGAAATACTGAGAAACAGCAAATGCGACCCACAATAGCAGCCGATTATCGAATCAGATAATGCCGAGATGAAAAGTTACGCTGGCATTGTTCTGGTCTCCCTGCTTCAATCTCTCTCGCTCTGTCTTTAATGGCCCTATCGCTTTCGCCTAATGTATATACGCAGGAGTCGTCAAACGGGGCGTATCGATTCACGAGTCAAGAGTTGTTTTCATGCTTTACGCGAGAGTACTGCGATTACTGCAGTCGCGTATATCGGAGAAAAATGCTGATTTTTCGCGAATTTTTTTATTATTCTTATCGTATAGATCAACTGAAGATCATACATTAGCGGTTATGTGAGAATTGAAGTGAAATTCTTTGCAACTTGATACAAAAGTAAAAGAAGATAGCTGTATGGTAAAAAAAAATTTATAGAACAAAATGCTCTATACTGTTTTAAATCTAGTTTTAATGCCCGGTAAATCATGTACTATTCCACTTAGCAGTCTAGGAAGACTACTTGCTTAAATCTTCAAAGTACTAAATAAATATTTTATATGCAAATTAAATTTAAAAAAAAAATATACCATCGATGCATGTTTAATTAAAAGAAATGAAACTACTTATAAATTATTTGAAAATGAAGTATTATAATAATGTATACCTATAATACAAAATTGCAAATAACTACTTCGCTATTCCACGTCAAAGGATATGTTATCGTGCTCTAATTTATTTTATTCAAGGCAATAAATAAACTATTTTTTACTATTTTCTTGTAAAATTTATTAATAAATTACCTTGACTCTCTCATAATTATATGAGCATATTTACTGAATTTACGGAACACGTACTGGTTTGTGTAAATGTACAAGATTAAAGCTGAAAATTGTATTGTAGTATTTGTATACGCCAACTGATATAGTATACTGAAATATCAACGCTTGATATTGCATAGCAAAAATTGTAAATGTTCAAAGTCCACTAAAAAAAAGGATATTTTACAACATGATTTATATCTGGGCATTAACAAAAACTTAATAATTCGTTTCTAATATGAAAGTTTTCCCTTATGATATAAAAAGCTTAAAAAATTTGCAGGAAAAAATTAAGTATCCTGATTAAAAACATTTATACCTGCATTTTTTCGCAGATATGAAATTAAGAAAAAAACCACTGCTAATTCATTGGCACTTCGATTCCTCTAACTTAATGTTTTGTTCCAATATACATTTATTATATAATTTATAAATAAAGTAAGTAATAAAATCTATTTAAAAATATTTAAAAAATTATATAAGAAATTCTCAAAAATTATTTAATAATCTTCGGAATTATTATTAAAATTTTAAATATATTATTAAATTTTAAATTAGTATTCTATATTCAAAAATAATGATAAAAATTTTTTTTTTTGTAATTAATATACAATAATTATTTCGAATCACTTTAAAATTTATTATTATTTTAAATATATTTCAATATGTAGATAAGTTATTTTGACTTTACGCTATAATTATTTTATGTTAAAGCTAATAATATTTTCAAAAATCTTTTCAAGTTATTTGTATGTCAAAAATAAATTAAAATATTTGGGGCCCCCTGAAGCACCCACAATTTTCGGCCCTATGCGCTGTAATCACCTTAAATATAGTTTTTCTACCGCCACCCCACAAAAAAACGAAAAAAAAAAAATGAATTTTTAAACTTAAAATTTTTAATCACACATATGCGCGAAAATTTTTTTTCTCAAACATAGTTAATTTTGTTCCAATGATGTTAGAAAATGTTTTTAAGCATTTTTGGGAAAAAATTTTTCATCGATACAAAGCTCTCTGAGGAAGCAAAAATTTCCAAGGGGCTTACTGTTCTTACATGAAACCCGGTGCGGTTAATAGTTAGCGATATGAGTATATGGTTACGCGCGAGGGTGGATACGGCGAATAGTAGACAACCGAAGGTACTTCTTCAAATTTTTAATATATGAAATTCTAAATTAAAACAGAAACAGTGAACTGCATTTTGTTAATGAAATTTGATCAATTTTTCGAGCCAGTCGTTGTTTATTTGCATAAGCTTGCACGTCAAAAACAATTTTTTTACGGAAGCTTCGCTAACTTATTAAAAGGAAGTTCTGGAGTTCTTGTGTATTCACTCTATTCTCGTTGTAAAATCGCAACACGACAATTGTCAATTGCAAATGTGATCCAAAGTCATCGTTTTGGATTTTGTAAAAGTGCTTTTTACCCGCTGAGATTCAGAGAGAAAAATTCAAGTTTGAAGCAAAAGAAAGAGAAAACATATCCGGCAGATTAGGCGAACCGGTGCTCGAAAATTAAGCTCCTTTAGGGGGAGTATTTTCCCTCGCCTATTATAAGCCGGTACTCGATAAACTCAAGGTCTTCTTTATATCGTGTTCTCTTATACTCTGTACTCTCGAATGCACGTGCATTTCCGATTATCTTTTCACGAAAGTAATTTTTCAATGTTTAAACTCGATAAAAAGAATAGATGTTGAGACTATTTTTTACCTTTTTTGACGAACTTTACAAGCTTAACTTATAATGCTGCTTCATAGAATCTGTACAACTGGAAGACATGGAAAAGAGTGTACAAATAAAAAACATTGACTCCGAGTTTTCTAAACCTCTAAATACAGTCTAGATGAATACGTAATACGCACTTTTCAATAAAAAATGTAAGTAAAGTTACAGTACAAACTGATAAATAATTATTGCTTTTCTGAAAATCTGCAAGAAAATCCAATAAATATTTTTCTAACAATAAAGAGTGCCGAGAAGAGAAACGGAATATGCGCATTTACATCCAGTGCAGCTCTGCGAAAACTTTTCATTGTATCTACAAATTGTATTCTGAGATATTTCATTACACCTTCATCATCTAGTAATACTTGCTGGAATATAGTGGTCGAATATAGTCACTCCATTGTTACCGTCTACTGTTTATCAACAATAAGTGCAATCTCATAAATATTTTGTAAAATTAAAACTTTGCTAGGTCTTGATTTTGCGCACAGCAGAGTTCTTTTATTCGCATTAAATTAACAAACTCTTTTAACGCAATTGATTTGTATCGCCTAGTCACGTTAACGGAAAATGTAATCTAGTATGTAAAAACTAAAATGGATTTCATTCCGAGTCATTTCTTTTTTCATGAAAACAATGTTGGCGCTAGGCAAAAGTTAGGTCAATTATTGTGGTTCTCTCTGTACCTATGGAAGTTGTAAGTTTTATTCACATCGTCTCAATTACTTATGTCACACATTTGTCTACCTCACTCCCTACGAATTTATTCCCACTAATTTTGCGCGGCTTTACGGTCTTTTTCGTTGCCCTCCTCCTCGACGACGTCATTAGCAGCTTCGTGATTCGCGTAAGCTTTTTTGCTTGCGTCCTCCTCGGGATAGGAAGTTTGAAGCTGCTTAATTAGAATTCACGCGCGTCGCTGTATGACAGCAAGTGGGAATTTGGTTGCCGAGGCATCAGGAAGTTGCATCCGAATTTTGTTATGTGCTGAGATTAATGATTTTCCATGGCTCAGCTGCTACTGTGGAGTGAGAAAAAGGTGTCAAGGTAAAATTGAAACTTTTTTCCCTTTCAAAGCAGGTGACAATTGTTCGAGTATTACTATTAACGACTGCTTTTCATTGGTCGAGGTTTTTCATTTATTTCTAGAATAGAAATAAAGATAATATTTTTTATGAAGCGCTGGTTGACGTACTTTCAAGATTTTGCAGTTAATAGCATTGTTTAAAAGCTTATATAGCATAACTCCACAAAACTTTTTATTACATTCAACGCAACTTGCGTTTTACTGGAATTCTTGAATTATATTATCCTCGACCCCAATTTGCATTACCCGATTTAAATAAAAAAAAATTTACCTAATCTGTTAAGAAGGAAATTATTTCAGTACTTATTGAATCAAAATTAAGAACATTATGTGAGTTTGCAATACAATTTGTACATTGAATTTGTAGCATTGAATGATGTATCAAATGGGTTTGAAGTTTGTATCGTTAGTACGCAACAAAAAAAAAGTTAATTTGTCTACTTCTCTTTTGTATTCGGTTAAAAATTTGTTAAAAATATGCTAATTGAGTGCATTTTAGAAAGTACAAAGGAAAGGGCAGTAAATTAAACTTCAAATTAAACCAAATAGGAAACCAAACAAAAAACAATAATTTGTTCGTTGCACTCCAACGATGCAATCTTCATATAACTCGTATCGATTATGATTGGCTGATAAAACAGGATACTGCTATTGAAATTCGTGTCCATTTTAATCAGTAAAAATGATATTGATACGTCAAGTAATTTATGTCTTAATCGATAAGCATTAACTAATTACACGCGAATCAAGTCTAAATATAGAGGATACGAATATTGAACCATGACCTTAATGTACTATATAAAACTGATTTATTACGATCGAATGAATAAAAATTTATTTTTCGAACACTGCCATTAACAATAATCTAACCGGGCGGTCAACCAACGCGTTGCACTTTATCTTATTGTGGTTCAATTAACTATTCTTTAATTATTTTCTATTTATTTTTCAGATTCTTTATCCTCTGTTCTATTATGGGGCAGCTATGCACTAACATTGAAACCAATTATATCGAATGCAAGGACAAGATAATGTGAATCTCTAAGTTTCTCTGTCACGACAACTAACAATCATTCTGAATTTATTGCTTTTGCTCTAATCAGAGTATGACTACGCACTAGCTAAATGTTAATAACATATACTCTCACTGTCTAAGCGAACTAAATTTTAAGCACAAATACATCCTTTAACGATTTAGTTAATAAAAATAAATGTAAATAATTTATAAAGTATGGGTGAACCTTGAGTAAATCCGTCAGCCTCTGACGAGGCCAGAAAAAAGAATAAGAAGATAAACGATTCATCCTTTTGGACTGACAGAAGCAAAAAAAAAAAAACGTTAATTAGCCAGATTCACTGGGGTGTGCGTCAGAGCGCGCGATTGCGTAACTCATTGTATTGTCAACAAGCGCACAACAACACCAACAATGCACCGCTATACAGTTCCGTCGTAGGCGACACAAAAAAGTCAAGGGTGCGGGCAGCCTAGCAAAGAGCCTATAGACCAGTAGTAGAGCTCCGGGTGGAGTAGGGCCTCGGATGCGGGGGGTAGCGGTTTAATCCCTAACCTACAAGAGGAGATTAATCGCGCGGCGACCGCGAGATACACGAGCGTGCGGTGCCTCGGCGAAGGCGACGCGACGTCAACTGTTGAACGCTGCCCGTCGCGCCGAGCTAGTAAGAGGAAGTTGCGCCTCTGTGCAGAGGGGTATATACTAGAGGCGCGAGTCTGTGGGCGTGCAGAGAGAGGAGCGAGGCGACGCCGCGCTAATCGATAAACCCCCGGCTGGAAAGGCTCTATAGCCTTCCGTCTGCGCCTCTCTATCAGTGCTTGACGCGCACTTTTTCACGGTCTTGCTGCAGCTGTTGTTGTTGTTGTTGTAGTTGTTGTTGTTGTTGTTGTTGTTGTTACTTCTGGCTGATGCTCACTTTGCAGGGATTAGCGATATCAGAGATGTGCGGCCTCTTGGAATGCTAAGTTTTCTCAATGCTTTAAGCTTATTTATCTTTTAGTTATAAAGCATTTCAGGAATGCCGAGGTGTTTTCTACCTTATCGATATCCTGGAGCTGATGAGAATCCTGTATCACACAATATCGACGAATGTCTCTGACTGAATATTTTTAATGCGAGATTCTTATTTTTATATACGTAACTATTTTCAACCCAAATTTATAATAGTTTTTAAAATAGAATAAATTTTAAGAAAATAAAAATTATGATAGGTATACCTATCATAAAAGTATATATACTTTTATTTTTATACGAAGTTTACGTTTTTTTCTGAGATAATATATAAATTGTTTTAGTATCCATTAGCATTCATAAATTAGTCAAGTGCAATGAAATCTTGGATGAAACCCATCATACATTTGCTTGATATTTTACTTTTAACATTCTTTCCGACTTTCCTTTCTTTATATACAGTGCAAAATATTTTGTTCAATCCACAATATTTTTATAATATTAATTTATTATCGAAAACTTATTTGAATCATTCAATAAAATACAATTTTTTAATTTTTTCAATCAGTTAATTGGGTAGAAAAAAAAGCAGGAATACAAATCCTTTAAATCTTACGTAAATTAAGTATATCCGTTAAGTAAACAATATGTAAAAATAAAAATTCCGATCGAATACAAGCTAAATAGATCATCAAACGGACAATACTCTCTAAATTTGAATCAGTAAGAATTCAACCACTGCTCCACAATCTGTGTATAAGTATGCACTGTGATTGATTTCTCACTGATTCGAATTAAGAGAGAGAGTAAGAAGATTAAAGCAGTCAATATTCTATATATGCGATAAAATGAAAGAAAAGCAGCGAAACTGCCCGGTCACACACTGTCTCCTCCCTAATGAGAATATTAATTTTTACTAATTTCAATCTACCATTAGTCTTCAAAATAATATACTCTATACAAATGTAATAATCATTCCCCAATTGTTTAAATTGCATTTACGACGCGATTCAAAAGAATGGCTGCAATTTTTGGTGCAATGTCGCCAGAACGAAAGAAGAACAATGGGATAAGGATCAAAGTAATACTTATGTACATCTATTAAAAGGTCAACGAGCTCCAAAGCGAAATGTGCAATTGGATTAGCAGGACGGAACACGCCGCCGCCGGTGCTTCGGGGTTTTCGCGAGCTTTGCGTCGCTGCAGCGCACGCGCGAAGCCAATTATTGTGCGGCACACGCACTGCTCATCGCCACGCCCACGGGCCACGGCCCACGACTCTCCATACTACACTCTCCACAGTCTACACTATCGTATATAATATGTACCTATATATAGTCATTCGATACTCGATTACATTTGCCTGCTGCGTATAAGGAGGAAACTTGAGCTTTTGCTGCCAGGTGCCGCATCATCAAACAGGAGCGCGATTCGCCAAGCACGTGCGAGTGATTAAGATTAAAACTTATTCACATATTTTCCAATACAGCTGATACTACGATTTTGTTTCTTTTCTTTTAGTTAAAAGATTAATTAAAATCTTTGTAATAATAAAAAGTGTGTCGTTTTGTATTATATACAAATCCCTGTACGAGAATCGTATACCTATACTTTATGATAGTTTCCCATTTAAAATCTATTGAGAAGGAAAATATATTTTTATGTATTTTGGAGTTCTTTAATATGCGATAAGAAAATTATCAGATTTTGAATAAATGAGACAAATTTTTTCAATAATTTGAGTATCCAAAATATAAAAAAATTGATAATTTTTTCTTCCATCCAATTATTTTTATTTTACAAACACCAATTGTGAAATTTGACTGTTACTACCGCGCAATCATAAGCATAAAAAGTTCTAAAGTTTAGATGTGAAAAAGTATTACCTTTTGTAACTCAACAGATACTAAAAACGCGAATGTGACATTGTCCCATTATTTTGTTGTCATTTCCACTTGTGTAATCTTTTCAATTTTAAAAAGCATAACGAAAAAGTGACTAGTTTACCGATGCATCTATTTTGCTACTATTATTATTCTTTAGGAATTGGCTACTGGCCCAATATCATCTAAATACAATTAGCAATTATTTGCAAGGAATTTAATTTCTTTCTTCTACTCCAAATACTCACTTCACTCTTTACTTGTGGAAATGCTATTAAATTTTTTCTATAATAGGTACCTATAGTGACGCATCTTTAATACTTGTTCATGCTCCCATTATTTTGTACCTCAATTTCTCAAATTATCATTTATATCAGAAGGTAACAAATACACCATTTTCGAAATTTTTTTTATGCTTTAATATAATATGAACCTCCAATTATAAATAATTATCCTTCTAGGAGTAATTTTGAACTTTCATGCTATTTGTAGTTACCTATGCTTTTCGATTTCTTATGCGTAATAATGACTTATTTCATCCTTATTTGTAGTGTTATGTAATGCAATTTTCATTTTTTAAAAGATGTACCTATCGCAATGATACATTAATCATAAGTAGCTCAAATGTACATACATACACCTACTAACTAACTAATGGATATAAAGTAAATCAAATATTTTTGATTAATTGTCTACGACCAAGAAGCATTGGCTTTAAATTTATCTACCTAGAACAAATTCAAGTAGTTTTAAAAATATCTTGCAATAAGAGAATAAGAAACAACAACTTTCCTGTAAGTTTATATTTGGTGTAAATT